>CM069537.1:1685000-1690000 GCA_035773235.1 Eospalax fontanierii
AAACCTCAACCTTAACCCTAACCTTAATCCTAACCCTAACCCTAACCCTAAACCACCCCTAACACTAACCCTAACCCTAACCCTTCCCCTAACCCTAACACTAACCCTAATCTTAACACTAACACTAACGCTAACCATAACCATAACCCTAACCCTAACCCAAACCCAAACTTCAACCCTAACCCTAACCAAAACCCTAACCCTAACCCTAACCCTAACCCTAACCCAAACCCTAATCCTAACACTAACACTAACGCTAACCCTAACCCTAACCCTAACCCTAAGCCAAACCAAAACCTACTCCTATCCCTAAACCTAACCCTAACAGAGCCCAAACACTAATCCTAACCCTAACCCTAACCCTAAAACCTAACCGTAACCCTAACCTTAACCCTAACCCAAACCCTACCCCAAACCCTATCCCTAACCCTAACGCTAACCCGAACCCTAACACTAAGCCTATCCCAAACTGTAAACCTAACCTAAACCCAAGCCCTAACTCTAACCCTAAGCCTAACCCAAGCCCTAAAACAAACCCTAACCCTAATCCTAACCCAAACCTGAACCCTAACCCAAACCCAAACCCTAACACTAACCTAAACCCTATCCCTAACCCTAACACTAACCCAAACCCTAACCCTAACCGAAACCCAAACCCTAATCCTAACACTAAACCTAACCCTAACACTAACCCTAACCCAAGCCCAAACACTAACCCCAACCCTAACCCTAACCCTATCTCTATCGCCTAGCCCTAATCCTAACCCTAACCATAAGCCAAACCCTAACCCAAACACTAACTCTAACCCAAACCCTAACTCTAACCCTAACCCTAAACCTAACCCTAACCAAAGCCCAAACACTAACCCCAAAAATAACCCTTACCCTATCGATAACATTAACCCTAACACAAAATAAACCCTAACCCTAACCCTAACCCTAACCCTAACCCTAACCCTAACACTTACCCTAACCCTAATCCTTCCCTTAACCCTAACACTAACCCTAATCCTAACACTAACAATAACGCTAACCATAACCATAACCCTAAGCCTAACCGAAACCCAAACTTCAACCCTAACCCTAACCAAAACCCTAACCCTAACCCTAACCTTAACCCTAATCCAAACCCTAACGCAAACCCTAACCCTAACCCTAAACCTAAACCAAACCCTAACCCTATACCTTACTCTAACCCAAACCCAAACCCTAACCCTAACCCTAACCATAACCCTAACCCTCAACCTAAACCTAACCCAAAACCAAACCCTAACCCTAAGCCTAACCCAAATCCTAAACCTAACCTAAACCCAAGCCCTAACCCTAACCCTAACCCAAGCCCTAAAACTAACCCTAACCCTAACCCTAATGCTAACCCTAAACCTAACCCTTACCCTAACCCTAACACTAACCCTAAACCAAACCAAAGCCTAACCCTAAGCCTAAACCTAACCCTAACCCTAATTCAAAACCTAACCGTAACACTTACCCTAACCGTAGCCCTAAGCCTAACCCTAACCCTAACCCTAACCAAAACCTTAAACCTAACCTAAACCCAAGCACTAAGCCTTACCATAACCCTAACCCAAGCCCAAACACTAACCCCAAACCTACCCTTACTCTATCCATAATTTTAGCCCTAACACAAACCAAACCCTAACCCAAACCCTAACCCTAACCCTAACCCTAACCCTAACCCTAACCCTAACCCTGATCCTAACCCTAAAAATAACCATAACCCTACCCCAAACGCTAACCGCAACTCTAACCATAACCCTGACCCTAACCCAAATCCTAACCCTAAACCTAACCCTAACCCTAACCCTAACCGTAACCCTAACCCTAATCCTAAACCTAACCCTAACCCTAACCCTAACCCCAACCCTAACCCTAAACCTAACCCTAAACCAAACCCGAACTCTAAACCTAACTCTAAACCAAACCTCAACCTTAACCCTAACCTTAATCCTAACCCTAACCCTAACCCTAAACCACCCCTAACACTAACCCTAACCCTAACCCTTCCCCTAACCCTAACACTAACCCTAATCTTAACACTAACACTAACGCTAACCATAACCATAACCCCAACCCTAACCCAAACCCAAACTTCAACCCTAACCCTAACCAAAACCCTAACCCTAACCCTAACCCTAACCCTAACCCAAAACCTAATCCTAACACTAACACTAACGCTAACCCTAACCCTAACCCTAACCCTAAGCCAAACCAAAACCTACTCCTATCCCTAAACCTAACCCTAACCCAAGCCCAAACACTAATCCTAACCCTAATCCTAACCCTAAAACCTAACCGTAACCCTAACCTTAAACCTAACCCAAACCCTACCCCAAACCCTATCCCTAACCCTAACGCTAACCCGAACCCTAACACTAAGCCTATCCCAAACTGTAAACCTAACCTAAACCCAAGCCCTAACTCTAACCCTAAGCCTAACCCAAGCCCTAAAACAAACCCTAACCCTAATCCTAACCCAAACCTGAACCCTAACCCAAACCCAAACCCTAACACTAACCTAAACCCTATCCCTAACCCTAACAATAACCCAAACCCTAACCCTAACCGAAACCCAAACCCTAATCCTAACACTAAACCTAACCCTAACACTAACCCTAACCCAAGCCCAAACACTAACCCCAACCCTAACCCTAACCCTATCTCTATCGCCTAGCCCTAATCCTAACCCTAACCATAAGCCAAACCCTAACCCAAACACTAACTCTAACCCAAACCCTAACTCTAACCCTAACCCTAAACCTAACCCTAACCAAAGCCCAAACACTAACCCCAAAAATAACCCTTACCCTATCGATAACATTAACCCTAACACAAAATAAACCCTAACCCTAACCCTAACCCTAACCCTAACCCTAACACTTACCCTAACCCTAATCCTTCCCTTAACCCTAACACTAACCCTAATCCTAACACTAACAATAACGCTAACCATAACCATAACCCTAAGCCTAACCGAAACCCAAACTTCAACCCTAACCCTAACGAAAACCCTAACCCTAACCCTAACCTTAACCCTAATCCAAACCCTAACGCAAACCCTAACCCTAACCCTAAACCTAAACCAAACCCTAACCCTATACCTTACTCTAACCCAAACCCAAACCCTAACCCTAACCCTAACCATAACCCTAACCCTCAACCTAAACCTAACCCAAACCCAAACCCTAACCCTAAGCCTAACCCAAACCCTAAACCTAACCTAAACCCAAGCCCTAACCCTAACCCTAACCCAAGCCCTAAAACTAACCCTAACCCTAACCCTAACCCTAACCCTAAACCTAACCCTTACCCTAACCCTAACACTAACCCTAAACCAAACCAAATCCTAACCCTAACCCTAAACCTAAACCTAACCCGAACACAAACCCTCACCCTAACCCTAACCCAAACCTTAAACCTAACCTAAACCCAAGCACTAAGCCTTACCCTAACCCTAACCCAAGCCCAAACACTAACCCCAAACCTACCCTTACTCTATCCATAATTTTAGCCCTAACACAAACCAAACCCTAACCCAAACCCTAACCCTAACCCTAACCCTAACCCTAACCCTAACCCTAACCCTAATCCTAACCCTAAAAATAACCATAACCCTAACCCAAAATCTAACCGTAACTCTAACCATAACCCTGACCCTAACCCAAATCCTAACCCTAAACCTAAACCTAACCCTAACCCTAACCCTAACCCTAATCCTAAACCTAACCCTAACCCTAACCCTAACCCCAACCCTAACCCTAAACCTAACCCTAAACCAAACCCGAACTCTAAACCTAACTCTAAACCAAACCTCAACCTTAACCCTAACCTTAATCCTAACCCTAACCCTAACCCTAAACCACCCCTAACACTAACCCTAACCCTAACCCTTCCCCTAACCCTAACACTAACCCTAATCTTAACACTAACACTAACGCTAACCATAACCATAACCCTAAACCTAACCCAAACCCAAACTTCAACCCTAACCCTAACCAAAACCCTAACCCTAACCCTAACCCTAACCCTAACCCAAACCCTAATCCTAACACTAACACTAACGCTAACCCTAACCCTAACCCTAACCCTAAGCCAAACCAAAACCTACTCCTATCCCTAAACCTAACCCTAACCCAAGCCCAAACAATAATCCTAACCCTAACCCTAACCCTAAAACCTAACCGTAACCCTAACCTTAAACCTAACCCAAACCCTACCCCAAACCCTATCCCTAACCCTAACGCTAACCCGAACCCTAACACTAAGCCTATCCCAAACTGTAAACCTAACCTAAACCCAAGCCCTAACTCTAACCCTAAGCCTAACCCAAGCCCTAAAACAAACCCTAACCCTAATCCTAACCCAAACCTGAACCCTAACCCAAACCCAAACCCTAACACTAACCTAAACCCTATCCCTAACCCTAACACTAACCCAAACCCTAACCCTAACCGAAACCCAAACCCTAATCCTAACACTAAACCTAACCCTAACACTAACCCTAACCCAAGCCCAAACACTAACCCCAACCCTAACCCTAACCCTATCTCTATCGCCTAGCCCTAATCCTAACCCTAACCATAAGCCAAACCCTAACCCAAACACTAACTCTAACCCAAACCCTAACTCTAACCCTAACCCTAAACCTAACCCTAACCAAAGCCCAAACACTAACCCCAAAAATAACCCTTACCCTATCGATAACATTAACCCTAACACAAAATAAACCCTAACCCTAACCCTAACCCTAACCCTAACCCTAACCCTAACACTTACCCAAACCCTAATCCTTCCCTTAACCCTAACACTAACCCTAATCCTAACACTAACAATAACGCTAACCATAACCATAACCCTAAGCCTAACCGAAACCCAAACTTCAACCCTAACCCTAACCAAAACCCTAACCCTAACCCTAAACTTAACCCTAATCCAAACCCTAACGCAAACCCTAACCCTAACCCTAAACCTAAACCAAACCC
>CM069537.1:1692500-1707500 GCA_035773235.1 Eospalax fontanierii
ATAACCCTTACCCTAACCCAAATCCTAACCCTAAACCTAACCCTAACCCTAACCCTAACCCTAACCCTAATCCTAAACCTAACCCTAACCCTAACCCTAACCCCAACCCTAACCCTAAACCTAACCCTAAACCAAACCCGGACTCTAAACCTAACTCTAAACCAAACCTCAACCTTAACCCTAACCTTCATCCTAACCCTAACCCTAACCCTAAACCACCCCTAACACTAACCCTAACCCTAACCCTTCCCCTAACCCTAACACTAACCCTAATCTTAACACTAACACTAACGCTAACCATAACCATAACCCTAACCCTAACCCAAACCCAAACTTCAACCCTAACCCTAACCAAAACCCTAACCCTAACCCTAACCCTAACCCTAACCCAAACCCTAATCCTAACACTAACACTAACGCTAACCCTAACCCTAACCCTAACCCTAAGCCAAACCAAAACCTACTCCTATCCCTAAACCTAACCCTAACCCAAGCCCAAACACTAATCCTAACCCTAACCCTAACCCTAAAACCTAACCGTAACCCTAACCTTAACCCTAACCCAAACCCTACCCCAAACCCTATCCCTAACCCTAACGCTAACCCGAACCCTAACACTAAGCCTATCCCAAACTGTAAACCTAACCTAAACCCAAGCCCTAACTCTAACCCTAAGCCTAACTCAAGCCCTAAAACAAACCCTAACCCTAATCCTAACCCAAACCTGAACCCTAACCCAAACCCAAACCCTAACACTAACCTAAACCCTATCCCTAACCCTAACACTAACCCAAACCCTAACCCTAACCGAAACCCAAACCCTAATCCTAACACTAAACCTAACCCTAACACTAACCCTAACCCAAGCCCAAACACTAACCCCAACCTTAACGCTAACCTTATCGCTAACGCCTAGCCCTAACCCTAACCCTAACCATAAGGCAAACCCTAACCCGATCACTTGCTCTAACCCAAACCCAAACCCTAACCCTGACCCTAAACCTAAACCTAACCTAAACATAAAACCTAACCCTAACCCTAACCCTAAACCAAACCTAAACATTAACCCTAACCCTAACCCTAACCTAAACTCTATTCCTAACCCTAACCCTAAACCTAACCCTAAACCAAACCTAAACCCTAACCCTAACCCTAACCCTAAACCTAACCCTAATCCTAAACCTAACCCTAACCCTAACCCTAACCCTAACCCCAACCCTAACCCTAAACCTAACTCTAAACCAAACCCGAACTCTAAACCTAACTCTAAACCAAACCTCAAACTTAACCCTAACCTTAATCCTACACCTAACCCTAACCCTAATCCTAACACTCACCCTAATCATAACACTAACACTAACGCTAACCATAACACTAACCCTAACCCTAACCCAAACCCAAACTTCAACCCTAACCCTAACCAAAACCCTAACCCTAAACCTAACCCTATCCCAAACCCTAACCTTAATCCTAAACCTAACCCTAACCCTAACCCTAACCCTAGCCCAACCCTAACCCTAAACCTAACCCTAAACCAATCCCGAACTCTAAACTTAACTCTAAACCAAACCTCAACCTTAACCCTAACCTTAATCCTAACCCTAACCCAAACCCTAAACCACCCCTAACACTAACCCTAACCCTAACCCATCCCCTAACCCTAACACTAACCCTAATCCTAACATTAACACTAACGCTAACCATAACCATAACCCTAACCCTAACCAAAACCCAAACTTCAACCCTAACCCTAACCAAAACCCTAACCCTAACACTACCCGTAACCCAAACCCAAACCCTAATCCTAACACTAACCCAAACACTAAACCTAACCCTAACCCTAACCCTAAGCCAAACCAAAACCTACTCCTATCCCTAAACCTAACACTAACCCAAGCCCAAACACTAATCCTAACCCTAACCCTAACCCGAACCCTAAAACCCAACCCTAATCCTAACATGAACCCTAACCGAAACCCAAACCCTAATCCTAACACTAACACTAACGCTAACCCTAACCCTAACCCTAACCCTAAGCCAAACCAAAACCTACTCCTATCCCTAAACCTAACACTAACGCAAGCCCAAACACTAATCCTAACCCTAACCCTAACCCTAAAACCTAACCCTAACCCTAACCTTAACCCTAACCCAAACCCTAACCCTAACCCTAACCCTAAACCTAACACAAACCCTAAACCTAAACCTAACCCTACCCTAAACCCTAACCATAACACTAACCCTAACCCTATCCCTATCGCCTAGCCCTAAACCTAACTCTAACCCTAAGCCAAACCCTAACCCTAACTCTAACTCTAACCCTAAACCTAACCCTAACCCAAACCCAAACACTAACCCTAAACCTAACCCTAACCCTAACTCAAACCGTAACCCTAACCATAAACCTAACTGTATCCCTAACCTTAACCCTAAAACAAACCCTAACCCAAACCCTACCCCTAACCCTAACCCTAACACGAACCCTAACACTAAGCCTATCCCAAACTCTAAACCTAACCTAAACCCAAGCCCTCACTCTAACCCTAAGCCTAACCCAAGCCCTAAAAGAAACCCTAACCCTAATCCTAACCCAAACCTGAACCCTAACCGAAACCCAAACTCTAAAACTAACCTAAACCCTATCCCTAACCCTAACACTAACAAAAACCCTAACCCTAACCGAAACTCAAACCCTAATCCTAACACTAAACCTAACCCTAATCCTAATCCTAACATTAACGGTAACCCAAGGCCAAACCCTAAACCGAACCCTAACCCTAACCCTATCCCTATCGCCTAGCCCTAACCCCAACCCTAACCTAAGCCAAACCCTAACCCTAACTAGAACCCTAACCCTAAAGGTAACCCTAACCCAAGCCCAAACACTAACCCTAAACCTAACCCTAACCCTAATCCAAACCCTAACCCAAATCCTAACCCAAATCCTAACCGTAACACGAAGCCTAACGCTAACCCTAACCCAAACAATAACCCTCACCCTAACCCTAAACCCTAACCCTAACGCTAACCTTAACCCTAATCCAACCCCTAATGCAAACCCTAAATCTAACTCTAAACCTAACCCAAACCCTTACCCTATACCTTACTCTGACCCAAACCCAAACCCTCACTCTAACCCTATCACTAACCCTAACCCTAAATCTAAACCTAACACAAACCCAAACCCTAACCCTAAGCCTAATCCAAACCCTAAACCTAACCTAAACCCAAGCCCTAACCCTAAACCTAAACCTAACCCAAGGCCTAAAACTAACCGTAAACCTAACCCTAACCGTAACCCTTACCCTAACCCTAACACTAACCCTAAACCAAACCAAACACTAACCCTAAGCCTAAACCTAACCCTAACCCTAATTCAAACCCTAACCCTAACACTTACCCTAACCCTAGCCATAAGCCTAACCGTAAACCAAAACCACACGCTAAACCTAACCTGAACCCTAAACCTAACCCTTACAAAAGCCCTAACACTAAACCTTACCCTAACCCTAACCCTAAGCCTAAACCTAACCCAAACCCACACCCTAACCCTAACACTAACACTAACCCCAACCCTAACCCTAACCCTAAATCAAACCTAAATCCTAACACTAACCCTAATCCAAACCCTAACTCTAACCCTAATCCTAACAGTAAAAATAACCATAACCCTACCCCAAAACCTAACCGTAACCCAACCCTAACCATAACCCTGACCCTAACCCAAATCCTCACCCTAACCCTAACCCTAACCCTAACGCTAACCCTAACCCTAACCCTAATCCTAACCCTAATCCTAAACCTAACCCTAACCATAACCCTAACCCTAACCCCAACCCTAACCCTAAACCTAACCCTAAACCAAACCCGAACTCTAAACCTAACTCTAAACCAAACCTCAACCTTAACCCTAACCTTAATCCTAACCCTAACCCTAACCTTAAACCACCCCTAACACTAACCCTAACTCTAACCCTTAAACTAACCCTAACACTAACACTAATCCTAACACTAACACTAACGCTAACCATAACCATAACCCTAACCCTAACCCAAAGCCAAACTTCAACTCTAACCCTAACTCTAACCCTAAGCCAAATCCTAACCCTAACTCTAACCCTAAACCTAAACCTAACCCTAACCCAAACCCAAACAATAAACCTAACCCTTAGCCTAACTCAAACCGTAACTCTAACCATAAACCTAACTGTATCCCTAACCTTAACCCTAACCCAAACCCTAACCCAAACCCTACCCCTAACCCTAACCCTAACCCGAAACCTAACACTAAGCCTATCCCAAACTCTAAACCTAACCTAACCCAAGCCCTAACTCTAACCCTAAGCATAACCCAAGCCCTAAAACAAACCCTAACCCTAATCCTAACCCAAACCTGAACCCTAACCCAAACACAAACCCTAACACTAACCTAAACCCTATCCCTAACCCTAACACTAACCCAAACCCTAACCCTAACCGAAACCCAAACCCTAATCCTAACACTAAACCTAACCCTAACACTAACCCTAACCCAAGCCCAAACACTAAAACCAACCCTAACCCTAACCCTATCGCTATCGCCTAACCCTAACCCTAACCCTAACCATAAGCCAAACCCTAACCCAAACACTAACCCTAACCTAACCCTAACTCTAACCCTAACCCTAAACCTAACCCTAACCCAAGCCCAAACACTAACCCCAAAAATAACCCTTAGCCTACCCATAACATTAACCCTAACACAAATCAAACCCTAACCCTAACCCTAACCCTAACGCTAACCCTAACCCGAAAACTACCCCAAACCCTTATCCTAACACTAACCCTATCCCTAACCCTAACCCTAACCCTAACACAAACCCTAACCCTAACCCTTACATTAACCCTAACCCTATCCCAAACCCTAACACTAATCCAAACCCTAACCCTAACCCTAAACCAACCTCTCACAGTAACCTTAACCTAACCCCAACACAAAACCTAACCCTTACCCTATCCGTAATATTAACCCTAACCCAAATCAAACCCTAACCCTAACCCTAACCCTAACCCAAAACCTAAAACTAAACCTAACCCTAATTCTAAACCTAACCCTTACCCTAACCCTAAACCTAATCCTAACCCCAACCCTAACCCTAAACCTAACCTTAAACGAAACCCTAACCCTATCCCTAACACTAACCCTGACCCTAAACCAAACCCTAACCCTAACCCTAACCCTAACTCAAACTCCAACCCTAACCCTAACCGTAACCATAAACCTAACACAAACCCTAAACCTAAACCTAACCCTACCCTAAACCCTAATGGTAACACTAACCCTAACCCTATCCCTATCGCCTAGCCCTAACCCCAACCCTAACCCTAAGCCAAACCCTAACCCTAATTCTAACCCTAACCCTAAACCTAACCCTAACCCAAACCCTACCCCTAACCCTAACCCTAACACGAACCCTAACACTAAGCCTATCCCAAACTCTAAACCTAACCTAAACCCAAGCCCTCACTCTAACCCTAAGCCTAACCCAAGCCCTAAAAGAAACCCTAACCCTAATCCTAACCCAAACCTGAACCCTAACCGAAACCCAAACTCTAAAACTAACCTAAACCCTATCCCTAACCCTAACACTAACCCAAACCCTAACCCTAACCGAAACTCAAACCCTAATCCTAACACTAAACCTAACCCTAATCCTAATCCTAACATTAACGGTAACCCAAGGCCAAACCCTAAACCGAACCCTAACCCTAACCCTATCCCTATCGCCTAGCCCTAACCCCAACCCTAACCCTAAGCCAAACCCTAACCCTAACTAGAACCCTAACCCTAAATGTAACCCTAACCCAAGCCCAAACACTAACCCTAAACCTAACCCTAACCCTAACCCAAACCCTAACCCAAATCCTAACCCAAATCCTAACCGTAACACTAAGCCTAACGCTAACCCTAACCCAAACCATAACCCTCACCCTAACCCTAAACCTTAACCCTAACGCTAACCTTAACCCTAATCCAACCCCTAATGCAAACCCTAAATCTAACTCTAACCCAAACCCAAACCCTAACCCTAACCCTATCACTAACCTTAACCCTAAATCTAAACCTAACACAAACCCAAACCCTAACCCTAAGCCTAATCCAAACCCTAAACCTAACCTTAACCCAAGCCCTAACCCTAAACCTAAACCTAACCCAAGGCCTAAAACTAACCGTAAACCTAACCCTAACCGTAACCCTTACCCTAACCCTAACACTAACCCTAAACCAAACCAAACACTAAACCTAAGCCTAAACCAAACCCTAACCCTAATTCAAATCCTAACCCTAACACTTACCCTAACCCTAGCCCTAAGCCTAACCGTAACCCAAAACCACACGCTAAACCTAACCCGAACCCTAAACCTAACCCTTACAAAAGCCCTAACACTAAACCTTTCCCTAACCCTAACCCTAAGCCTAACCCTAACCCAAACCCACACCCTAACCCTAACACTAAAACTAACCCCAACCCTAACCCTAACCCGAAATCAAACCTAAATCCTAACACTAACCCTAACCCAAACCCTAACCCTAACCCTAATCCTAACAGTAAAAATAACCATAACCCTAACCCAAAACCTAACCGTAACCCAACCCTAACCATAACCCTGACCCTAACCCAAATCCTAACCCTAAACCTAACCCTAACCCTAACCCTAACCCTAACCCTAATCCTAAACCTAACCCTAACCATAACCCTAACCCTAACCCCAACCCTAACCCTAAACCTAACCCTAAACCAAACCCGAACTCTAAACCTAACTCTAAACCAAACCTCAACCTTAACCCTAACCTTAATCCTAACCCTAACCCTAACCTTAAACCACCCCTAACACTAACCCTAACTCTAACCCTTTACCTAACCCTAACACTAACACTAATCCTAACACTAACACTAACGCTAACCATAACCATAACTCTAACAATAACCCAAACCCAAACTTCAACTCTAACCCTAACCCAAACCCTAACCCAAACCGAAACCCTAACCCTAACGCTAACCCTAAACCTAACACAAACCCTAAACCTAAACCTAACCCTACTCTAAACCCTAACCGTAACACTAACCCTAACCCTATCCCTATCGCCTAGCCCTAACCCTAACTCTAACCCTAACTCTAACCCTAAGCCAATCCCTAACCCTAACTCTAACCCTAAACCTAAACCTAACCCTAACCCAAACCCAAACAATAAACCTAACCCTAACCCTAACTCAAACCGTAACCCTAACCATAAACCTAACTGTATCCCTAACCTTAACCCTAACCCAAACCCTAACCCAAACCCTACCCCTAACCCTAACCCTAACCCGAAACCTAACACTAAGCCTATCCCAAACTCTAAACCTAACCTAACCCAAGCCCTAACTCTAACCCTAAGCATAACCCAAGCCCTAAAACAAACCCTAACCCTAATCCGAACCCAAACCTGAACCCTAACACTAACCCAAAACCTAACCCTAACCGAAACCCAAACCCTAATCCTAACACTAAACCTAACCCTAACACTAACCCTAACCCAAGCCCAAACACTAACCCCAACCCTAACCCTAACCCTATCGCTATCGCCTAGCCCTAACCCTAACCCTAACCATAAGCCAAACCCTAACCCAAACACTAACCCTAACCTAACCCTAACTCTAACCCTAACCCTAAACCTAACCCTAACCCAAGCCCAAACACTAACCCCAAAAATAACCCTTAGCCTACCCATAACATTAACCCTAACACAAATCAAACCCTAACCCTAACCCTAACCCTAACCCTAACCCTAACCCGAAAACTACCCCAAACCCTTATCCTAACACTAACCCTATCCCTAACCCTAACCCTAACCCTAACACAAACCCTAACCCTAACCCTTACATTAACCCTAACCCTATCCCAAACCCTAACACTAATCCAAACCCTAACCCTAACCCTAAACCAACCTCTCACAGTAACCTTAACCTAACCCTAACACAAAACCTAACCCTTACACTATCCGTAATATTAACCCTAACCCAAATCAAACCCTAACCCTAACCCTAACCCTAACCCAAAACCTAAAACTAAACCTAACCCTAATCCTAAACCTAACCCTTACCCTAACCCTAAACCTAATCCTAACCCCAACCCTAACCCTAAACCTAACCTTAAACGAAACCCTAACCCTATCCCTAACACTAACCCTGACCCTAAACCAAACCCTAACCCTAACCCTAACCCTAACCCTAACTCAAACCCAAACCCTAACCCTAACCGTAACCATAAACCTAACACAAACCCTAAACCTAAACCTAACCCTACCCTAAACCCTAATGGTAACACTAACCCTAACCCTATCCCTATCGCCTAGCCCTAACACCAACCCTAACCCTAAGCCAAACCCTAACCCTAATTCTAACCCTAACCCTAAACCTAACCCTAACCCAAGCCCAAACAGTAACCCTAAACCTAACCGTAACCCTAACCCAAACCCTAACCCAAATCCTAACCCTAACTCTAACCCTAACTCTAACCCTAAGCCAAACCCTAACCCTAACTCTAACCCTAACCCTAAACCTAACCCTAACCCAAACACAAACACTAACCCTAAACCTAACCCTAAACCTAACTCAAACAGTAACCCTAACCATAAACCTAACCGTATCCATAACACAAACCCTAACCCTAAACCTAACCCTAAACCTAATCCTATACTAAACCCTAACTATAACACTAATCGTAACCCTAACCCAAACCCTAACCCTAAGCCTAACCCTAACCCTAAACTTAACCCTAACCCAAACCCTAACCCAAACCCTAACCCTAACCTTAAACCTAACCCAAACCCTAACCCTATACCTTACTCTAACCCAAACCCAAACCCTAACCCGAACCCTAACCGTAACCCTAACCCTAAACCTAAACCTAACCCAAACCCAAACCCTACCCTAAGCCTAACCCAAACCCTAAACCTATCCTAAACCCAAGCCCTATCCCTAACCCTAACCCAAGCCCTAAAACTAACCCTAACCCTAACCCTAACCCTAACCCTAACCCTTACCCTAACTCTAACACTAAACCAAACCAAACCCTAACCCTAAGCCTAAACCTAACCCTAACCCTAATTCAAAACCTAACCCTAACACTTACCCTAACCATAGCCCTAAGTATAACCCTAACCCAAATCCGCACACTAAACCTAACCCGAACCCTAAACCTAACCCTAAACGAAACCGTAACCCTAACCCTAACCCTTACCCAATCCCTAACCCTAACCCTTACCCTAACCCTAACCGTAAGCCTAAACCTAACCCAAACCCACACCCTAATCCTAACACTAACACTAACCCCAACCGTAACCCTAACCCTAACCTACCTCAAACCTAAACCCTAACACTAACCCTAAAACAAACCCTAACCCTAACCCTAACACTAACCCTGACTCTAACCCAAATCCTAACCCTAAACCTAAACCTAAACCTAACCCTAAACCTAACGCTAAACCAAACCCTAACCCTAACCCTAACTCTAACCCAAACCCAAAACCTAAACTTAATCCTAAGCCTAAACCTATTATAAACCCTAACCCTAACACTAACCCTATCCCTAACCCTAACCCTAACCCTAACCTAAACCAAAGCACTAACCCTAACCCTAACCCTAACCTAAGCCCTAACTCTAAACATAACCTTAACCAAACCCGAACTCTAAACCTAACTCTAATCCAAACCTCAACCTTAACCCTAACCTTAATCCTAACCCTAACCCTAACCCTAAACCACCCCTAACCCTAACCCTAACCCTAACCCTTCCCCTAACCCTAACACTAACCCTAATCCTAACACTAACACTAACGCTAACCATAATCTTAACCCTAACCCTAACCCAAACCCGAAATTCAACGTCAACCCTAACCAAAACGCTAACCACCCTAACCCTAATCCTAACCCTAAACCTAACACAAACCCTAAACCTAAACCTAAACCTACCCTAAATCCTAACCGTAATACTAACCCTAACCCTATCCCTATCGCCTAGCCCTAACACTAACTCTAACCCTAACCCTATCCCTAAGCCAAACGCTAACCCTAACTCTAACCCTAACCCTAAACCTAAACCTAACCCAAACCCAAACACTATCCCTAAACCTGACCCTAACCCTAACTCAAACCGAAACCCTAACCATAAACCTAACCATATCCCAAACACAAACCCTAACCCTAACCCTAAAACTAATCCTACCCTAAACCCTAACCGTAACACAAACCCTAACCCTATCCCTAACCCTAACCCCTAACCCTAACCCTAACCCCTAACCCTAACCATAACCTTAACCCTAACCCAAACCCTAACCCTAACCTTAAACAAACCCAAACTCTAACCCGATCCCTTACTCTAACCCAAACCCAAACCCTAACCCTAACCCTAAACCTAACACTAACCCTAATCATAACACTAACACTAACGATAACCATAACACTAACCCTAACCCTAACCCAAACCCAATCTTCAACCCTAACCCTAACCAAAACCCTAACCCTAAACCTAACCCTAACCCAAACCCTAACCCAAACCCTAAACCTAATCCTAAACCTAACCCTAACCCTAACCCTAACCCTAACCCTAACCACAACCCTAACCCTAAACCTAACCCTAAACCAAACCCGAACTCTAAACCTAACTCTAAACCAAAACTCAACCTTAACCCTAACCTTAATCCTAACCCTAACCATAACCCTAAACCACCCCTAACACTAACCCTAACCCTAACCCTTCCCCTAACCCTAACACTAACCCTAATCCTAACACTAACACTAACGCTAACCATAACCATAACCCTAACCCTAACCAAAACACAAACTTCAAACCTAACCCTAACCAAAACCCTAACCCTAACCCTAACCCGAACCCAAACCCAAACCCTAATCCTAACACTAACACAAACGCTAACCCTAACCCTAACCGTAACCCTAAGCCAAACCAAAACCTACTCCTATCCCAAAACCTAACACTAACCCAAGCCCCAACACTAATGCTAACCCTAACCCTAACCCTAACCCTAAAACCTAACACTAATCCTAACCTTAACCCTAACCCAAACCCAAACCCTAATCCTAACACTAACACTAACGCTAACCCTAACCCTAACCCTAAGCCAAACCAAAACCTACTCCTATCCCTAAACCTAACACTAACGCAAGCCCAAACACTAATCCTAACCCTAAACCTAACCCTAAAACCTAACCCTAACCCTAACCTTAACTCTAACCCAAACCCTAACCCAAACCGAAACCCTAACCCTAACCCTAACCCTAAACCTAACACAAAACCTAAACCTAAACCTAACCATACCCTAAACCCTAACCATAACACTAACCCTAACCCTATTCCTATCGCCTAGCCCTAAACCTAACTCTAACCCTAAGCCAAACACTAACCCTAACTCTAACCCTAACCCTAAACCTAACCCTAACCCAAACCCAAACACTAACCCTAAACCTAACCCTAACCCTAACTCAAACCGTAACCCTAACCATAAACCTAACTGTATCCCTAACCTTAACCCTAACCCAAACCCTAACCCAAACCCTACTCCTAACCCTAACCCTAACACGAACCCTAACACTAAGCCTATCCCAAACTCTAAACCTAACCTAAACCCAAGCCCTCACTCTAACCCTAAGCCTAACCCAAGCCCTAAAAGAAACCCTAACCCTAATCCTAACCCAAACCTGAACCCTAACCGAAACCCAAACTTTAAAACTAACCTAAACCCTATCCCTAACCCTAACACTAACACTAACCCAAACCCTAACCCTCACCGAAACTCAAACCCTAATCCTAACACTAAACCTAACCCTAATCCTAATCCTAACATTAACGGTAACCCAAGCTCAAACCCTAAACCGAACCCTAACCCTAACCCTATCCCTATCGCCTAGCCCTAACCCCAACGCTAACCCTAAGCCAAACCCTAACCCTAACTCGAACGCTAACCCTAAATGTAACCCTAACCCAAGCCTAAACACTAACCCTAAACCTAACCCTAACCCTAACCCAAACCCTAACCCTAACCCTAACCCTAACCATAACCCTGACCCTAACCCAAAACCTAACCCTAAACCTAACCCTAACCCTAACCCTAAACCTAACCCTAACCCTAATCCTAACCCAAACCTGAACCCTAACCCAAACCCAAACCCTAACACTAACCTAAACCCTATCCCTAACCCTAACACTAACCCAAACCCTAAACCTAACCGAAACCCAAACCCTAATCCTAACACTAAACCTAACCCTAACACTAACCCTAACCCAAGCCCAATCACTAACCCCAACCCTAACCCTAACCCTATCGCTATCGCCTAGCCCTAACTTTAACCCTAACCATAAGCCAAACCCTAACCCAAACACTAACCCTAACCTAACCCTAACTCTAACCCTAACCCTAAACCTAACCCTAACCCAAGCCCAAACACTAACCCCAAAAATAACCCTTACCCTATCCATAACATTAACCCTAACACAAATCAAACCCTAACCCTAACCCTAACCCTAACCCTAAAACTAACCCAAACCCTAATCCTAACCCTTACCTTATCCCTAACCCTAACCCTAACCCTAACACAAACCCTAACCCTAACCCTTACCCTAACCCTAAAGATATCCCAAACCCTAACACTAATCCAAACCCTAACCCTAACCGAAACCCAAACCCTAATCCTAACACTAAACCTAACCCTAATGCTAATCCTAACACTAACGGTAACCCAAGGCCAAACCCTAAACAGAACCTTAACCCTAACCCTATCCCTATCGCCTAGCCCTAACCCCAACCCTAACCCTAAGCCAAACCCTAACCCTAACTCTAAACCTAACCCTAAACGTAACCCTAACCCAAGCCCAAACACTAACCCTAAATCTACCCCTAACCCTAACAGAAACCCTAACCCAAATCCTAACCCAAATCCTAACCGTAACACTAAGCCTAACCCTAACCCTAAACCAAACCCTAACCCTCACACTAACCCTAAACCCTAACCCTAACGCAAACCCTAACCCTAACTCTAAACCTAACCCAAAGCCTAACCCTATGCCTTACTCTAACACAAATCCAAACCCTAACCCTAACCCTAACCCTAACCCTAAATCTAAACCTAACCCAAACCCAAACCCTAACCCTAAGCCTAACCCAAACCCTAAACCTAACCTAAACCCAAGCCCTAACCCTAACCCTAAACCTAACGAAGCCCTAAAACTAACCGTAAACCTAACCCTAACCCTAACCCTTACCCTAACCCTAACACTAACCCTAAACCAAACCAAACACTAACCCTAAACCTAAACCTAACCCAAGCCCAACCACTAACCCCAAACGTAAACCTTACACTATCCATAATTTTAACCTTAACACAAACCAAACCCTAAGCCAAACCCTAACCCTAACCCTAACCCTAAACCTAAACCAAACCCTAACCCTAATTCTAACCCTAACCCTAAACCTAAACCAAACCCTAACCCTAATTCTAACCCTAACCCTAAACCTAACCCTAACCCAAGCCCAAACACTAACCCTAAACCTAACCCTAACCCAAACCCAAACCCTAACCGAAATCCTAACCCTAACCCTCACCCTAACACAAACCGTAACCCTAACCTTAACCCTAAACCTAACCCTACCACAAACACTAACCGTAACACTAACAGTAACCCTAAGCCTAACCCTAAACCAAACCCTAACCCTCACCCTAACCCTATCCCGTAACCGTAACCCTAACTTTAACCCTAATCCAAACCCTAAACCAAACCCTAAACCTAACCCTAAACCTAACCCAAACCCTAACCGTATACCTTACTCTAACCCAAACCCAAACCTACCCCTAACCCTAACCGTAACCCTAACCCTAAACCTAACCCAAACCCAAACCCTAACCCTATGCCTAACCCAAACCCTAAACCTAACCTAAACCCAAGCCGTAACCCTAACCCTAACCCTAACCCAAGCCCTAAAACTAACCCTAACCCTAACCCTAACCCTAACCCTAACCCTAACCCTAACCCTAACCCTTACACTAACCCTAAACTAACCCTAAACCAAACCAAACCTTAACCCTAAGCCTAAACCTAACCCTAACCCTAATTCAAACCCTAACGCTAACACTTACCCTAACCCTCGCCCTAAGCCTAATCCTAACCCAAACCCGCACACTAAACCTTACCCGAACCCTAAACCTAACCCTAAACGAAACCCTAACCCTAACACTAACCCTAACCCTTACCCAAACCCTAACCCTAACCCTTAACCTAACCCTAAACCTAAACCTAACCCTAACCCTAACTCAAACCTAAACCCTAACACTAACCCTAACCTAACGCTAATCCTAATCCTAATCCTAACCATAACCATAACCCTAAACCAAACCATAACCCTAACCCTAACCCTAACCCTGACTCTAACCCAAATCCTAACCCTAAACCTAACCCTAACCCTAACTCTAACGCTAAACCAAACCCTAACCCTAACCCGAACCCTAACCCAAACCCAAAACCTAACCTTAATCCTAACCCTAAACCTAACACAAACCCTAATCCTAACCCTAACCCTAATCCTAACCTTAACCCTAACCCTAACATAAACCCAAGCCCTAACCCTATCCCTAACCCTAACCCAAGCCCTAAAACTAACCGTAACCCTAACCCTAACCCAAACCTAAACCCTAACACAAACCCTAACCCTAACCCTAAACCAAACCTAAACGCTAACCCTAAACCTAACCCTAACCCTAACCTAAACTCTATCACAAACCCTAACACTAACCCTACCCCAAACCAATCCTAACCCTAACCCTAACCCTAACCCTAAACCAACCTCTCACAGTAACCTAAACCTAACCCTAACCCCAAACCTAACCCTTACCCTATCCGTAATATTAACCCTAACCCAAATCAAACCCTAACCCTAACCCTAACCCTAACCCAAAACCTAAACCTAAA
>CM069537.1:1712500-1715000 GCA_035773235.1 Eospalax fontanierii
TTAATCCTAATCCAAATCCTAACGCAAACCCTAACCCTAACCCTAAACCTAACCCAAACCCTAACCCTATACCTTACTCTAACCCAAACCCAAACCCTAACCCTAACCCTAACTGTAACCCTAACCCTAAACCTAAACCTAACCCAAACCCAAACCCTACCGTAAGCCTAACCCAAACCCTAAACCTATCCTAAACCCAAGCCCTATCCCTAACCCTAACCCAAGCCCTAAAACTAACCCTAACCCTAACCCTAACCCTAACCCAAACCCAAACCCTAATCCTAACACTAACACATACGCTAACCCTAACCCTAAGCCAAACCAAAACCTACTCCTATCGCTAAGCCTAACACTAACCCAAACCCAAACACTAATCCTAACCCTAACCCTAACCCTAACCCTAAAACCTAACACTAATCCTAACCTTAACCCTAACCCAAACCCAAACCCTAATCCTAACACTAACACTAACGCTAACCCTAATCCTAACCCTAACCCTAAGCCAAACCAAAACCTACTCCTATCCCTAAACCTAACACTAACGCAAGCCCAAACACTAATCCTAACCCTAAACCTAACCCTAAAACCTAACCCTAACCCTAACCTTAACTCTAACCCAAACCCTAACCCAAACCCAAACCGTAACCCTAACCCTAACCCTAAACCTAACACAAACCCTAAACCTAAACCTAACCCTACCCTAAACCCTAACCATAACACTAACCCTAACCCTATCTCTATCGCCTAGCCCTAAACCTAACTCTAACCCTAAGCCAAACCCTAACCCTAACTCTAACCCTAACCCTAAACCTAACCCTAACCCAAACCCAAACACTAACCCTAAACCTAACCCTAACCCTAATTCAAACCATAACCCTAACCATAAACCTAACTGTATCCCTAACCTTAACCCTAACCCAAACCCTACCCCTAACCCTAAACCTAACACGAACCCTAACACTAAGCATATCCCAAACTCTAAACCTAACCTAAACCCAAGCCCTCACTCTAACCCTAAGCCTAACCCAAGCCCTAAAAGAAACCCTAACCCTAATCCTAACCCAAACCTGAACCCTAACCGAAACCCAAACTTTAAAACTAACCTAAACCCTATCCCTAACCCTAACACTAACCCAAACCCTAACCCTCACCGAAACTCAAACCCTAATCCTAACACTAAACCTAACAATAATCCTAATCCTAACATTAACGGTAACCCGAGCTCAAACCCTAAACCGAACCCTAAACCTAACCCTATCCCTATCGCCTAGCCCTAACGCCAACCCTAACCCTAAGCCAAACCCTAACCCTAACTCGAACGCTACCCCTAAATGTAACCCTAACCCAAGCCCAAACACTAACCCTAAACCTAACCCTAACCCTAACCCAAAACCTAACCCAAGTCCTAACCCAAATCCTAACCGTAACACTAAGCCTAACCCTAACCCAAACCCTAACCCTCACCCTAACGTAAACCCTAACCCTAACGCTAACCTTAACCCTAATCCAACCCCTAACGCAAACGCCAAATCTAACTCTAAACCTAACCCTAACCCTTACCCTATACCTTACTCTAACCCAAACCCTAACCCTAACCCTAACCCTATCACTAACCCTAACCCTAAATCTAAACCTAACACAAACACAAACCCTAACCCTAAGCCTAATCCAAACCCTAAACCTAACCTAAACCCAAGCCCTAACCCTAACCCTAAACCTAACCCAAGCCCTAAAACTAACCGTAAACTTAACCCTAACCCTAACCCTTACCCAACCCTAACACTAACCCTAAACCAAACCAAACACTAACCGTAAGCCTAAACCTAACCCTAACCCTAATTCAAACCCTAACCCTAACACTTACCCTAACCCTAGCCCTAAGCCTAACCGTAACCCAAAACCACACGCTAAACCTAACCCGAACCCTAAACCTAACCCTTAAAAAAGCCCTAACACTAACCCATACCCTAACCCTAACCCTAAGCCTAACCCTAACCCAAACCCACACCCTAACCCTAACACTAACACTAACCCCAACACTAACGCTAACCCTAACTCAAACCTAAACCCTAACACTAACCCTAACCCAAACCCTAACCCTAACCCTAATCCTAACCCTAAAAATAACCATAACCCTAACCCTAACCCAAACCCTAACCCTAACCTAACCCTAACCATAACCCTGACCCTAACCCAAATCCTAACCCTAAACCTAACCCTAACCCTAACCCTAACCCAAACCCTAACCCTAAAACTAACCCAAACCCTAATTCTAACACTAACCCTATCCCTAACCCTAACCCTAACCCTAACACAAACCCTAACCCTAACCCTTACCCTAACCCTAACCCTATCCCAAATCCTAACTCTAATCCAAACCCTAACCCTAACCCTAACCCTAACCGAAACCCAAACCCTAATCCTAACACTAAACCTAACCCTAATCCTTATCCTAACACTAACGGTAACCCAAGCCCAAACCCTAAACAGAACCTTAACG
>CM069537.1:1720000-1727500 GCA_035773235.1 Eospalax fontanierii
CCTAAACCCTATCCCTAACCCTAACACTAACCCAAACCCTTAACCTAACCGAAACACAAACCCTAATCCTAACACTAAACCTAACCCTAACACTAACCCTAACCCAAGCCCAAACACTAACCCCAACCCTAACCCTAACCCTATCTCTATCGCCTAGCTCTAATCCTAACCCTAACCATAAGCCAAACCCTAACTCAAACACTAACCCTAACCCTAACCCTAACTCTAACCCTAAACCTAAACGTAACCCTAACCCAAGCCCAAACACTAACCCCAAAAATAACCCTTACCCTATCGATAACATTAACCCTAACACAAACCAAACCCTAACCCTAACCCTAACCCTAAACCTAAAACTAACCGAAACCCTAATCCTAACACTAACCCTATCCCTAACCCTAACCCTAACCCTAACACAAACCCTAACCCTAACCTTTACCCTTACCCTAACCCTATCCCATACCCTAACACTAATCCAAACCCTAACCCTAACCCTAACCGAAACCCAAACCCTAATCCTAACACTAAACCTAACCCTAATGCTAATCCTAACACTAACACTAACCCAAGCCCAAAACCTATACCGAACCCTAACCCTAACCCTATCCCTATCGCCTAGCCCTAACCCCAACCCTAACCCTAAGCCAAACCCTAAGCCTAACTCTAACCCTAACCCTAAACGTAACCCTAACCCAAGCCCAAACACTAACCCTAAACCTAAACCTAACCCTAACCCAAACCCTAACCCAAATCCTAACCGTAACACTAACCCTAAACCTAACCCTAAACCTAACCCAAACCCTAACCCTCACCCTAACCCTAAACCCTAACCCTAACCTTAACCCTAATCCAAACCCTAACGCAAACCCTAACCCTAACCCTAAACCTAACCCAAACCCTAACCCTATACCTTACTCAAACCCAAACCCAAACCCTAACCCTAACCCTAACCGTAACCCTAACCCTAAACCTAAACCTAACCCAAACCCAAACCCTAACCCTAAGCCTTACCCAAACCCTAAACCTAACCTAAACCCAAGTCCTAACCCTAACCCAAGCCCTAAAACTAACCCTAACCCTAACCCTAACCCTAACCCTAACCCTAACCCTTACCCTAACCCTAACACTAACCCTAAACGAAACCAAACCCTAACCCTAAGCCTAAACCTAACCCTAACCCTAATTCAAAACCTAACCCTAACAATTACCCAAACCGTAGCCCTAAGCCTAACCCTAAACCAAACCCGCACACTAAACCTAACACGAACCCTAAACTTAACCCGAACCCTAAACCTAACCCTAAATGAAACCGTAACCCTAACCCTAACCCTAACCCTTACCCAAGCCCTAACCTTAACCCTTACCCTAACCATAACCATAAGCCTAAACCTAACCCAACCCCACACCCTAACCCTAACACTAACACTGAACCCAACCGTAACCCTAACCATAACCCTAAACCTAACTCAAAAATAAACCCTAACACTAACCCTAAAAAAAACCCTAACCCTAACCCTAATCCTAATTCTAACCCTAACCATAACCATAACCTAACCCAAACCCTAACCCTAACCCTAATACTAACCCTGACTCTAACCCAAATCCTAACCCTAAACCTAACCCTAAACCTAACCCTAACCCTAACATTAAACCAAACCCTAACCCTAACCCTAACTCTAACCCAAACCCAAAACCTAAACTTAATCCTAACCCTAAACCTATCACAAACCCTAATCCTAACACTAATCCTAACCCTAACCCTAACCCTAACCCTAACCTAAACCAAAGCACTAACCCTAACCCTAACCCTAACCCAAGCCCTAAAACTAACCCTAACCCTAACCCTAACTCAAACCTAAACCCTAACACAAACCCTAACCCTAAACCTTAACCAAACAAAAAACCTTAACCATAACCCTAACCTAAACTCTGTCACTAACCCTAACAATAACCTACCCCAAACCAATCCCTAACCCTAACCCTAACCCTAACCCTAAACCTAAACCAACATCTCACATTAAACTTAACCTAACCCTAACCCCAACCCTAACCCTAAACCTAACCTTAAACGAAACCCTAACCCTAACCCTAACCCCAACCCTAACCCTAAACCTAAACTTAAACGAAACCCTAACCCTAGCCCTAAACCTAACACTAACCCTGACCCTAACCCAAATCCTAACCCTAACCCTCACCCTAACCCTAACCCTAACCCTAAACCTAACCCTAAACCAAACCCTAACCCTATCCCTAACCCTAACCCAAAACCAAACCCTAACCCTAACCCTAACCCTAAACCTAACACAAACCCTAAACCTAAACCTAAACCTAACCTAAACCCTAACCGTAACACTAACCCTAACCCTATCCCTATCGCCTAGCCCTAACCTTAACTCTAACCCTAACTCTAACCCTAAGCCAAACGCTAACCCTACCTCTAACGCTAACCCTAACCCTCCCCCTAACCCAAACCCAAACACCAACACTACACCTAACCCTAACCTTAATTCAAACCGTAACCCTAACCATAAACCTAACCGTATCCCTAACACAAACCCTAACCCTAACCCTAACCCTAAACCTAATCCTACCCTAAACCCTAACCGTAACACTAACCGTAACCCTAAAACAAACCCTAACCCAAACCCGAACCCTGAACCCTAACCCTAACCCTAAACTTAACCCTAACAAAAACCCTAACCCAAACCGTAACCCTAACCTTAAACCT
Organism: Eospalax fontanierii; assembly: GCA_035773235.1. Classification (NCBI taxonomy): domain Eukaryota; kingdom Metazoa; phylum Chordata; class Mammalia; order Rodentia; family Spalacidae; genus Eospalax; species Eospalax fontanierii. Next base: position 1,722,729 of record CM069537.1, read on the forward strand.
AACCCAAAACCTAACCCGATCCCTTACTCTAACCCAAACCCAAACCCTAACCCTAACCCTAACCCTAACCGTAACCCTAACCCTAAACCTAAACCTAACCCAAACACAAACCCTAACCCTAAGCCTAACCCAAACCTTAAACCTAACCTAAACCCAAGCCCTAACCCTTACCCTAACCCTAACCCAAGCCCTAAAACTAACCCTAACCCTAACCCTAACCCAAACCTAAACCCTAACCCAAACCCTGACCCTAACCCTAACCCTAAACGAAACCTAAACCCTAACCCTAACACTAACCATAACCCTAACCCTAACCCTAATCCTAAACCTAATCCTAACCCTAACCCTAAACCTAACCCCAACCCTAACCTTAAAACTAACCCTAAACCAAACCCCAACTCTAAACCTAAAACTAACCCTAAACCAAACCCCAACTCTAAACCTAACTCTAACCCAAACCTAAATCTTAAACCTAACCTTAATCCTAACCCTAACCATAAACCTAAACCACCCCTAACCCAAACCCTAACCCTCAACCAAACCTAAACCCTAACCCTAACTCTAACACTAACCCTAACCCTAACCCTAATCCTAACCCTAACCCTAACCCTAACCCTAACCCAAAAACTAAACCGAACCCTAACCCTAACCCTATCCGTATCGCCTAGCCCTAACCCCAACCCTAACCCTAAGCCAAACCCTAAGCCTAACTCTAACCCTAACCCTAAACGTAACCCTAACCCAAGCCCAAACACTAACCCTAAACCTAACCCTAATCCCAACCCAAACCCTAACCCAAATCCTAACCCAAATCCTAACCGTAACACTAACCCTAACCCTAACCCTAACCCAAACCCTAACCCTCACCCTAACCCTAATACCTAACCCTAACCTTAACCTTAACCCTAATCCAAACCCTAACGCAAACCCTAACCCTAAACCTAACCCAAACCCTAACCCTATACCTTACTCTAACCCAAACCCAAAACCTAACCCTAACCCTAACCGTAACCCTAACCCTAAACCTAAACCTAACCCAAACCCAAACCCTACCCCTAAGCCTAACCCAAAACCTAAACCTATCCTAAACCCAAGCCCTATCCCTAACCCTAACCCAAGCCCTAAACCTAACCCTAACCCTAACCATAACCCTAACCCTAACCCTTACCCTAACCCTAACACTAACCCTAAACCAAACGAAACCCTAACCCTAAGCCTAAACCTAACCCTAACCCTAATTCAAAACCTAAACCTAACACTTACACTAACCGTAGCCCTAAGTATAACCCTAACCCAAATCCGCACACTAAACCTAACACTACCACTAACCCCAACCCTAACCCTAACCCTAACTCACACCTAAACCCTAACACTAACCCTAACCCAAACCCTAATCCTAACCCTAACCCTAATCCTAACACTTAAAATAACCATAACCCTAAACCAAACCCTAACCCTAACCCTAACCATAACCCTGACCCTAACCCTAACCCTAAGCCAAACCAAAAACTACTCCTATTCCTAAACCTAACACTAACCCAAGCCAAAACACTAATCCTAACCCTAACCCTAACCCTAACCCTAAAACCTAACCCTAACCCTAACCCTAACCCTAACCCCAACCCTAACCCTAAACCTAACCCTAAACCAAACCCGAACTCTAAACCTAACTCTAAACCAAACCTCAACCTTAACCCTAACCTTAATCCTAACCCTAACCCTAACCCTAAACCACCCCTAGCACTAACCCTAACCCTAACCCTTCCCCTAACCATAACACTAACCCTAATCTTTACACTAACACTATCGCTAACCATAACCATAACCCTAACCCTACCCCAAAGCCAACCTTCAACTCTAACCCTAACTCTAACCCTAAGCCAAACCCTAACCCTAACTCTAACCCTAAACCTAAACCTAACCCTAACCCAAACCCAAACAATAAACCTAACGCTTAGCCTAACTCAAACCGTAACTCTAACCATAAACCTAACTGTATCCCTAACCTTAACCCTAACCCAAACCCTAACCCAAACCCTACCCCTAACCCTAACCCTAACCCGAAACCTAACACTAAGCCTATCCCAAACTCTAAACCTAACCTAACCCAAGCCCTAACTCTAACCCTAAGCATAACCCAAGCCCTAAAACAAACCCTAACCCTAATCCTAACACAAACCTGAACCCTTACCCAAACACAAACCCTAACACTAACCTAAACCCTATCCCTAACCCTAACACTAACCCAAACCCTAACCCTAACCGAAACCCAAACCCTAATCCTAACACTAAACCTAACCCTAACACTAACCCTAACCCAAGCCCAAACACTAAAACCAACCCTAACCCTAACCCTATCGCTATCGCCTAGCCCTAACCCTAACCCTAACCATAAGCCAAACCCTAACCCAAACACTAACCCTAACCTAACCCTAACTCTAACCCTAACCCTAAACCTAACCCTAACCCAAGCCCAAACACTAACCCCAAAAATAACCCTTAGCCTACCCATAACATTAACCCTAACACAAATCAAACCCTAACCCTAACCCTAACCCTAACGCTAACCCTAACCCGAAAACTACCCCAAACCCTTATCCTAACACTAACCCTATCCCTAACCCTAACCCTAACCCTAACACAAACCCTAACCCTAACCCTTACATTAACCCTAACCCTATCCCAAACCTAACCCTAAACCTAACCCTAAACCAAACCCGAACTCTAAACCTAACTCTAAACCAAACCTCAACCTTAACCCTAACCTTAATCCTAACCCTAACCCTAACCCTAAACCACCCCTAACACTAACTCTAACCGTACCCCTTCCCCTAACCATAACACTAACCCTAATCTTAACACTAACACTAACGCTAACCATAACCATAACCCTAACCCTAACCCAAACCCAAACTTCAACCCTAACCCTAACCAAAACCCTAACCCTAACCCTAACCCTAACCCTAATCCAAACCCTAATCCTAACACTAACACTAACGCTAACCCTAACCTTAACCCTAAGCCTAAGCCAAACCAAAACCTACTCCTATCCCTAAACCTAACCCTAACCCAAACCCAAACACTAATCCTAACCCTAACCCTAACCCTAAAACCTAACCCTAACCCTAACCTTAACCCTTACCCAAACCCTAACCCCAACCCTATCCCTAACCCTAACGCTATCCCGTACCCTAACACTAAGTCTATCCCACACTGTAAACCTAACCTAAACCCATGCCCGAACTCTGATCCTAATCCTAACCCAAGCCCTAAAACAAACCCTAACCCTAATCCTAACCCAAACCTGAACCCTAACCCAAACCCAAACCCTAACACTAACCTAAAAACTATCCCTAACCCTAACACTAACCCAAACCCTAAACCTAACCGAAACACAAACCCTAATCCTAACACTAAACCTAACCCTAACACTAACCCTAACCCAAGCCCAAACACTAACCCCAACCCTAACCCTAACCCTATCTCTATCGCCTAGCTCTAATCCTAACCCTAACCATAAGCCAAACCCTAACCCAAACACTAACCCTAACCCTAACCCTAACTCTAACCCTAACCCTAAACGTAACCCTAACCCAAGCCCAAACACTAACCCCAAAAATAACCCTTACCCTATCGATAACATTAACCCTAACACAAACCAAACCCTAACCCTAACCCTAACCCTAAACCTAAAACTAACCGAAACCCTAATCCTAACACTAACCCTATCCCTAACCCTAACCCTAACCCTAACACAAACCCTAACCCTAACCCTTACCCTTACCCTAACCCTATCCCAAACCCTAACACTAATCCAAACCCTAACCCTAACCCTAACCCTAACCGAAACCCAAACCCTAATCCTAACACTAAACCTAACCCTAATGCTAATCCTAACACTAACAGTAACCCAAGCCCAAACCCTATACCGAACCCTAACCCTAACCCTATCCCTATCGCCTAGCCCTAACCCCAACCCTAACCCTAAGCCAAACCCTAAGCCTAACTCTAACCCTAACCCTAAACGTAACCCTAACCCAAGCCCAAACACTAACCCTAAACCTAAACCTAACCCTAACCCAAACCCTAACCCAAATCCTAACCCAAATCCTAACCATAACACTAACCCTAAACCTAACCCTAAACCTAACCCAAACCCTAACCCTCACCCTAACCCTAAACCCTAACCCTAACCTTAACCCTAATCCAAACCCTAACGCAAACCCTAACCCTAACCCTAAACCTAACCCAAACCCTAACCCTATACCTTACTCAAACCCAAACCCAAACCCTAACCCTAACCCTAACCATAACCCTAACCCTAAACCTAAACCTAACCCAAACCCAAACCCTAACCCTAAGCCTAACCCAAACCCTAAACCTAACCTAAACCCAAGCCCTAACCCTAACCCAAGCCCTAAAACTAACCCTAACCCTAACCCTAACCCTAACCCTAACCCTAACCCTAACCCTTACCCTAACCCTAACACTAACCCTAAACGAAACCAAACCCTAACCCTAAGCCTAAACCTAACCCTAACCCAAATTCAAAACCTAACCCTAACAATTACCCTAACCGTAGCCCTAAGCCTAACCCTAACCCAAACCCCCACACTAAACCTAACACGAACCCTAAACTTAACCCGAACCCTAAACCTAACCCTAAACGAAACCGTAACCCTAACCCTAACCCTAACCCTTACTCAAGCCCTAACCTTAACCCTTACCCTAACCATAACCGTAAGCCTAAACCTAACCCAACCCCACACCCT
>CM069537.1:1730000-1737500 GCA_035773235.1 Eospalax fontanierii
ACCTAAACCTATCCTAAACCCAAGCCCTATCCCTAACCCTAACCCAAGCCCTAAACCTAACCCTAACCCTAACCCTAACCCTAACCCTTACCCTAACCCTAACACTAACCCTAAACCAAACGAAACCCTAACCCTAAGCCTAAACCTAACCCTAACCCTAATTCAAAACCTAAACCTAACACTTACACTAACCGTAGCCCTAAGTATAACCCTAACACAAATCCGCACACTAAACCTAACCCGAACCCTAAACCTAACCCTGAACGAAACCGTAACCCTAACCCTAACCCTAACCCTTACCCAAGCCCTAACCCTAACCCTTACCCTAACCCTAACCGTAAGCCTAAACCTAACCCAAACCCACACCCTAACCCTAACACTAACACTAACCCCAACCGTAACCCTAACCCTAACCCTAACCTACCTCAAACCTAAATCCTAACACTAACCCTAAAACAAACCCTAACCCTAACCCTAACACTAACCCTGACTCTAACCCAAATCCTAACCCTAAACCTAACCCTAAACCTAACCCTAACCCTAACGCTAAACCAAACCCTAACCCTAACCCTAACTCTAACCCAAACCCAAAACCTAAACTTAATCCTAACCCTAAACCTATTACAAACCCTAATCCTAACACTAACCCTAACCCTAACCCTAACCCTAACCCTAACCTAAACCAAAGCACTAACCCTAACCCTAACCCTAACCTAAGCCCTAACTCTAAACCTAACCCTAAACCAAACCCGAACTCTAAACCTAACTCTAAACCAAACCTCAACCTTAACCCTAACCTTAATCCTAACCCTAACCCTAACCCTAAACCCCCCTAACCCTAACCCTAACCATAACCCTTCCCCTAACCCTAACACTAACCCTAATCCTAACAATAACACTAACGCTAACCATAACCTTAACCCTAACCCTAACCCAAACCCGAACTTCAACCTCAACCCTAACCAAATCGCTAACCACCCTAACACTAACCCTAACCCTAAACCTAACACAAACCCTAAACCTAAACCTAAACCTGCCCTAAAACCTAACCGTAACACTAACCCTAACCCTATCCCTATCGCCTAGCCCTAACCCTAACTCTAACCCTAACCCTAACCCTAAGCCAAACGCTAACCCTAACTCTAACCCTAACCCTAAACCTAACCCTAACCCAAACCCAAACACTAACCCTAAACCTAACCCTAACCCTAACTCAAACCGAAAACCATAACCATAAACCTAACCGTATCCCAAACACAAATCCTAACCCTAACCCTAAAACTAATCCTACCCTAAACCCTAACCGTAATATTAACCGTAACCCTAACACAAACCCTAACACTATCCCTAACCCTAACCCCTAACACTAATCATAACCTTAACCCTAACCCAAACCCTAACCCAAACCCTAACCCTAACCTTAAACCTAACCCAAACCCTAACCCGATCACTTACACTAACCCAAACCCAAACCCTAACCCTAACCCTAAACCTAAAAACTGACCCTAATCATAACACTAACACTAACGCTAACCATAACACTAACCCTAACCCTAACCCAAACCCAAACTTCAACCCTAACCCTAACCAAAACCCTAACCCAAACCCTAACCCAAATCCTAACCGAAATCCTAACCGTAACACTAACCCTAACCCTAACCCTAACCCAAACCCTAACCCTCACCCTAACCCTAAACCCTAACCCTAACCCTAACCTTAACCCTAATCCAAACCCTAACGCAAACCCTAACCCTAACCCTAAACCTAACCCAAACCCTAACCCTATACCTTACTCTAACCCAAACCCAAACCCTAACCCTAACCCTAACCGTAACCCTAACCCTAAACCTAAACCTAACCCAAACCCAAACCCTAACCCTAAGCCTAACCCAAACCCTAAACCTATCCTAAACCCAAGCCCTATCCCTAACCCTAACCCAAGCCCTAAAACTAACCCTAACCCTAACCCTAACCATAACCCTAACCCTTACCCTAACCCTAACACTAACCCTAAACCAAACCAAAACCTAACCCTAAGCCTAAACCTAACCCTAACCCTAATTCAAAACCTAACCCTAACACTTACCCTAACCTTAGCCCTAAGTATAACCCTAACCCAAATCCGCACACTAAACCTAACCCGAACCCTAAACCTAACCCTAAACGAAACCGTAACCCTAACCCTAACCCTAACCCTTACCCAAGCCCTAACCCTAACCCTTACCCTAACCCTAACCGTAAGCCTAAACCTAACCCAAACCCACACCCTAACCCTAACACTAACACTAACCCCAAACGTAACCCTAACCATAACCCTAACCTACCTCAAACCTAAACCCTAACATTAAACCCTAAAACAAACCCTAACGCTAACCCTAACACTAACCCTGACTCTAACCCAAATCCTAACCCTAAACCTAACCCTAAACCTAACCCTAAACCTAACGCTAAACCAAACCCTAACCCTAACCCTAACTCTAACCCAAACCCAAAACCTAAACTTAATCCTAACCCTAAAACCAATTACAAACCCTAATCCTAACACTAAACCCTAACCCTAACCCTAACCTAAAACCAAAGCACTAACCCTAACCCTAACCCTAACCTAAGCCCTAACTCTCAACCTAACCCTAAACCAAACCCGAACTCTAAACCTAACTCTAAACCAAACCTCAACCTTAACCCTAACCTTAATCCTAACCCTAACCCTAACTCTAAACCACCCCTAACCCTAACCCTAACCCTAACCCTTCCCCTAACCCTAACACTAACCCTAATCCTAACAATAACACTAACGCTAACCATAACCTTAACCCTAACCCTAACCCAAACCCGAACTTCAAACTCAACCCTAACCAAAACGCTAACCACCCTAACCCTAACCCTAACCCTAAACCTAACACAAACCCCTAAACCTAAACCTAAACCTACCCTAAACCCTAACAGTAACACTAACCCTAACCCTATCCCTATCGCCTAACCCTAACCCTAACCCTAACCATAACCCTGACCCTAACCCAAATCCTAAGCCTAAACCTAACCCTAACCCTAAACCTAACCCTAACCCTAAAACTAACCCTAACCCTAAACCTAACCCTAACCCTAACACTAACCCTAAACCAAACCAAACACTAACCCTAAGCCTAAACCTAACCCTAACCCCTAATTCAAACCCTAACCCTAACACTTACCCTAACCCTAGCCCTAAGCCTAAACCTTACCCAAACCCACACGCTAAACCTAACCCGAACCCTAAACCTAACCCTTACAAAAGCCCTAACCCTAACCCTAAGCCTAACCCTAACCCAAACCCACACCCCTAACCCTAACACTAACACTAACACTAACCCCAACCCTAACCCTAACCCTAACTCACACCTAAACCCTAACCATAACCCTAACCGAAAACCTAACCCTAACCATAACCCTGACGCTAACCCTAAATCCTAACCCTAAAACTAACCCTAACCCTAACCCTAACCCTAACCCCAATTCTAAACCTAAACCTAACCCTAACCCTAACCCTAACCCCAACCCTAACCCTAAACCTAACCCTAAACCAAACCCGAACTCTAAACCTAACTCTAAACCAAACCTCAACCTTAACCCTAACCTTAATCCTAACCCTAACCCTAACCCTAAACCACCCCCTAACACTAACCCTAACCCTAACCCTTCCCCTAACCCTAACACTAACCCTAATCCTAACACTAACACTAACGCTAACCATAACCATAACCCTAAGCCTAACCGGACAAAACCAAACTTAAACCCTAACCCTAACCAAAACCCTAACCCTAACTCTAACCCTAACCCTAACCCAAACCCTAATCCTAACACTAACAGTAACGCTAACCCTAACCCTAACCCTAACCCTAAGCCAAAAGAAAACCTACTCCTATCCCTAAACCTAACCCTAACCCAAGCCTAAACACTAATCCTAACCCTAACCCTAGCCCTAAAATGTAACCCTAAGCCTAACCTTAAGCCTAACCGAAACCCAAACCCTAATCCTAACACTAAACCTAACCCTAATGCTAATCCTAACACTAACGGTAACCCAAGCCCAAAAACTAAACCGAACCCTAACCCTAACCCTATCCGTATCGCCTAGCCCTAAACCCAACCCTAACCCTAAGCCAAACCCTAATCCTAACTCTAACCCTAACCCTAAACGTAACCCTAACCCAAGCCCAAACACTAACCCTAAACCTAACCCTAACCCTAACCCAAACCCTAACCCAAATCCTAACCCAAATCCTAACTGTAACACTAACCCTAACCCTAACCCAAACCCTAACCCTCACCCTAACCCTAAACCCTAACCCTAACCATAACCTTAACCCTAATCAAAACCCTAACGCAAACCCTAACCCTAACCCTAACCCTAACCCAAAACCCTAACCCTATACCTTACTCTAACCCAAACCCAAACCCTAACCCTAACCCTAACCGTAACCCTAACCCTAAACCTAAACCTAACATAAACCCAAACCCTAACCCTAAGCCTAACCCAAACCCTAAACCTATCCTAAACCCAAGCCCTATACCTAACCCTAACCCAAGCCCTAAAACTAACCCTAACCCTAACCCTAACCCTAACCCTAACCCTAACCCTTACCCTAACCCTAACACTAACCCTAAACCAAACCAAAACCTAACCCTAAGCCTAAACCTAACCCTAACCCTAATTCAAAACCTAACCCTAACACTTACCCTAACCGTAGCCCTAAGTATAACCCCTAACCCAAATCCGCACACTAAACCTAACCCGAACCCTAAAACCTAACCCTAAACGAAACCGTAACCCTAACCCTAACCCTAACCCTTACCCAAGCCCTAACCCTAACCCTTACCCTAACCCTAACCGTAAGCCTAAACCTAACCCAAACCCACACCCCTAACCCTAACACTAACACTAACCCCAATCGTAACCCTAACCATAACCCTAACCTACCTCAAACCTAAACCCTAACATTAACCCTAAAACAAACCCTAACGCTAACCCCTAACACTAACCCTGACTCTAACCCAAATCCTAACCCTAAACCTAACCCTAAACCTAACCCTAAACCTAACGCTAGAACCAAACCCTAACCCTAACCCTAACTCTAACCCAAACCCAAAACCTAAACTTAATCCTAACCCTAAACCTATTACAAACCCTAATCCTAACACTAACCCTAACCCTAACCCCTAACCTAAACCAAAGCACTAACCCTAACCCTAACCCTAACCTAAGCCCTAACTCTAAACCTAACCCTAAACCAAACCCGAACTCTAAACCTAACTCTAAACCAAACCTCAACCTTAACCCTAACCTTAATCCTAACCCTAACCCTAAACCCTAAACCACCCCTAACCCTAACCCTAACCCTAACCCTTCCCCTAACCCTAACACTAAACCTAATCCTAACAATAACACTAACGCTAACCATAACCTTAACCCTAACGCTAACCCAAACCCGAACTTCAACCTCGACCCTAACCAAAACGCTAACCACCCTAACCCTAACCCCTAACCCTAAACCTAACACAAAGCCTAAACCTAAACCTAAACCTACCCCTAAACCCTAACCGTAACACTAACCCTAACCCTATCCCTATCGCCTAACCCTAACCCTAACCCTAACCATAACCCTGACCCTAACCCCAAATCCTAAGCTTAAACCTAACCCTAACTCTAACCCTAAACCTAACCCTAACCCTAAACCTAACCCTAACCCTAACAATAACCCTAAACCAAACCAAACACTAACCCTAAGCCTAAACCTAACCCTAACCCTAATTCAAACCCTAACCCTAACACTTACCCTAACCCTAGCCCTAAGCCTAAACATAACCCAAACCCACACGCTAAACCTAACCCGAACCCTAAACCTAACCCTTACAAAAGCCCCTAACCCCTAACCCTTACCCTAACCCTACACCTAAGCCTAACCCTAACCCAAAACCCACACCCTAACCCTAACACTAACACTAACCCCAAACCTAACCCCTAACCCTAACTCACACCTAAACCCTAACCATAACCCTAACCCAAACCCTAACCCTAACCCTAACCATAACCCTGACCCCTAACCCAAATCCTAACCCTAAACCTAACCCTAACCCTAACCCTAACCCTAACCCTAATCCTAAACCTAAACCTAACCCTAACCCTAACCCTAACCCCAACCCTAACCCTAAACCTAACCCTAAAACCAAACCCGAACTCTAAACCTAACTCTAAACCAAAACTCAACCTTTACCCTAACCTTAATCCTAACCCTAACCCTAACCCTAAACCACCCCTAACACTAACCCCTAACCCTAACCCTTCCCCTAACCCTAACACTAACCCTAATCCTAACACTAACACTAACGCTAACCATAACCATAAACCTAAGCCTAACCCAAACCCAAACTTCAACCCTAACCCTAACCAAAACCCTAACCCTAACTAACCCTAACCCCTAACCCAAACCCTATTCCTAACACTAACACTAACGCTAAACCCTAACCCTAAACCTAACCCTAAGCCAAACGAAAACCTACTCCTATCCCTAAACCTAAACCCTAACCCAAGCCTAAAACACTAATCCTAACCCTAACCCTAGCCCTAAAACTTAACCCTAAGCCTAACCCTTAACCCTAACCGAAACCCAAAACCCTAATACTAACACTAAACCTAACCCTAATGCTAATCGTAACACTAACGGTTACCCAAGCCCAAAAACTAAACCGAACACTAACCCTAACCCTATCCGTATCGCCTAGCCCTAACCCGAACCCTAACCCTAAGCCAAACCCTAAACCTAACTCTAACCCTAAACCTAAACGTAACCCTAACCCAAGCCCAAACACTAACCCTAAACCTAACCCTAACCCTAACCCAAACCCTAACCCAAATCCTAACCGTAACACTAACCCTTACCCTAACCCTAACCCAAACCCTAACCCTCACCCTAACCCTAAACCCTAACCCTAACCCCTAACCTTAACCCTAATCCAAAACCCTAACGCAAACCCTAACCCTAACCCTAAACCTAACCCAAACCCTAACCCTATACCTTACTCTAACCCAAAACCAAACCCTAACCCTAACCCTAACCGTAACCCCTAACCCTAAACCTAAACCTAACATAAACCCAAACCCTAACCCTAAGCCTAACCCAAACCCTAAACTAATCCTAAACCCAAGCCCTATCCCTAACCCTAACCCAAGCCCTAAAACTAACCCTAACCCTAACCCTAACCCTAACCCCTAACCCTTACCCTAACCCTAACACTAACCCCTAAAACCAAACGAAACCCTAACCCTAAGCCTAAACCTAACCCTAACCCCTAATTCAAAACCTAAACTCTAACACTTACACTAACCGTAGCCCTAAGTATAACCCTAACCCCAAATCCGCACACTAAACCTAACCCCGAACCCTAAACCTATCCCTAAACGAAACCGTAAACCCTAACCCTAACCCTAAACCCTTACTCCCAAGCCCTAACCCTAACCCTTAC
>CM069537.1:1740000-1747500 GCA_035773235.1 Eospalax fontanierii
TCTAAACCCTAACAGAAACCCAAACCCTAACCCTAAGCCTAATCCAAACCCCTAAACCTAACCTAAACCCAAGCTCTAACCCTAACCCTAAACCTAACCCAAGCCCTAAAACTAACCGTAAACCTAACCCTAACCCTAACCCTTACCCTAACCCTAACACTAACCCTAAACCAAACCAAACACTAACCGTAAGCCTAAACCTAACCCCTAACCCTAATTCAAACCCTATCCCTAACACTTACCCTAACCCTAGCCCTAAGCCTAACCGTAACCCAAAACCACACGCTAAACCTAACCCGAACCCTAAACCTAACCCTTAAAAAAGCCCTAACACTAACCCCATACCCTAACCCTAACCCTAAGCCTAACCCTAACCCAAACCCACACCCTAACCCTAACACTAACACTAACCCCAACCCTAACGCTAACCTTAACTCAAACCTAAACCCTAACACTAACCCTAACCCAAACCCTAACCCTAACCCTAATCCTAACCCTAAAAATAACAATAACCCTAACCCTAACCCAAACCCTAACCCTAACCTAACCCTAACCATAACCCTGACCCTAACCCAAATCCTAACCCTAAACCTAACCCTAACCCTAACCCTAACCCTAACCCTAACCCTAAAACTAACCCAAACCCTAATTCTAACACTAACCCCTATCCCTAACCCTAACCCTAACCCTAACACATAACCCTAACCCTAACCCTTACCCTAACCCTAACCCTATCCCAAATCCTAACTCTAATCCAAACCCTAACCCTAACCCTAACCCTAATCGAAACCAAAACCCTAATCCTAACACTAAACCTAACCACACTAACGGTAACCCAAGCCCAAACCCTAAACAGAACCTTAACCCTAACCCTATCCCTATCGCCTAGCCCTAACACCAACCCTAACCCTAAGCCAAACCCTAACCCTAACTCTAACCCTACCCCTAAACGTAACCCTAACCCAAGCCCAAACACTAACCCTAAACCTACCCCTAACCCTAACCGAAACCCTAACCCAAATCCTAACCCAAATCCTACCGTAACACTAAGCCTAACCCTAACCCTAACTCAAGCCCTAACCCTCACGCTAACCCTAAACCCTAATCCTAACGATAACCTTAACCCTAATCCAAACCCTAACGCAAACCCTAACCCTAACTCTAAACCTAACCCAAACCCTAAGCCTATACCTTACTCTAACCCAAACCCAAACCCTAACCCTAACCCTAACCCTAACCCTAACCCTAAATCTAAACCTAACCCAAACCCAAACCCTAACCCTAAGCTAACCCAAACCCTAAACCTAACCTAAACCCAAGCCCTAACCCTAACCCTAAACCTAACGAAGCCCTAAAACTAACCGTAAACCTAACCCTAACCCTAACCCTTACCCTAACCCTAACACTAACCCTAAACCAAACCAAACACTAACCCTAAGCCTAAACCTAACCATAACCCTAATTCAAACCCTAACCCTAACACTTACCCCAACCCTAGCCCTAAGCCTAACCCTAACCCAAACCCACACGCTAAACCTAACCCGAACCCTAAACCTAACCCTTACAAAAGCCCTAACCCTAACCCTTACCCTAACCCTAACCCTAAGCCTAACCCTAACCCAAACCCACACCCTAAACCTAACACTAACACTAACCCCAAACCTAACCCTAACCCTAACTAAAACCTAAACCCTAACACTAACCCTAACCCAAACCCTAACCCTAACCCTAACCTAAATCCTATCCCTAACCCTAACACTAACCCAAAACCTAACCCTAATCCTAACCCTAACCGAAACCCAAACCCTAATCCTAACACTAAACCTAACCCTAATTCTAATACTAACACTAACCGTAACCCAAGCCCAAACCCTAACCCGAACCCTAACCCTAACCCTAACCCTAACCCTAACCCTAACCCTAACCATAACTCTGACCCTAACCCAAATCCTAACCCTAAACCTAACCCTAACCCTAACCCTAAACCTAACCCTAACCCTAACACTAACCCTAAACCAAACCAAACGCTAACCCTAAGCCTAAACCTAACCCTAACACTAATTCAAACCCTAACCCTAACACTTATCCTAACCCTAGCCCTAAGCCTAAACCTAACCCAAACCCACACGCTAAACCTAACCCGAACCCTAAACCTAAACCTTACAAAAGCCCTAACCCTAACCCTTACCCTAATTCTAACCCTAAGCCTAACCCTAACCCAAACCCACACCCTAACCCTAACACTAACACTAACCCCAACCCTAACCCTAACCCTAACTCACACCTAAACCCTAACACTAACCCTAACCCAAAACCTAACCCTAACCCTAACCCTAATCCTAACCCTAAAAATAACCATAACCCTAACCCAAACCCTAACCCTAACCCTAAACATAACCCTGACCCTAACCCAAACCCTAACCCTAAACCTAACCCTAACCCTAACCCTAACCTTAACCCTAATCCTAAACCTAAACCTAACCCTAACCCTAACCCTAACCCCAACCCTAACCATAAACCTAACCCTAAACCAAACCCGAACTCTAAACCTAACTTTAAACCAAACCTCAACCTTAACCCTAACCTTAATCCTAACCCTAACCCAAACCCTAACCCTCACCCTAACCCTAAACCCTAACCCTAACGCTAACCTTAACCCTAATCCAACCCCTAACGCAAACGCCAAATCTAACTCTAAACCTAACCCAAACCCTTACCCTATATCTTACTCTAACCCAAACCCAAACCCTAACCCTAACCCTATCACTAACCCTAACCCTAAATCTAAACCTAACAGAAACCCAAACCCTAACCCTAAGCCTAATCCAAACCCTAAACCTAACCTAAACCCAAGCCCTAACCCTAACCCTAAACCTAACCCAAGCCCTAAAACTAACCGTAAACCTAACCCTAACCCTAACCCTTACCCTAACCCTAACACTAACCCTAAACCAAACCAAACACTAACCGTAAGCCTAAACCTAACCCTAACCCTAATTCAAACCCTATCCCTAACACTTACCCTAACCCTAGCCCTAAGCCTAACCGTAACCCAAAACCACACGCTAAACCTAACCCGAACCCTAAACCTAACCCTTAAAAAAGCCCTAACACTAACCCATACCCTAACCCTAACCCTAAGCCTAACCCTAACCCAAACCCACACCCTAACCCTAACACTAACACTAACCCCAACCCTAACGCTAACCTTAACTCAAACCTAAACCCTAACACTAACCCTAACCCAAACCCTAACCCTAACCCTAATCCTAACCCTAAAAATAACAATAACCCTAACCCTAACCCAAACCCTAACCCTAACCTAACCCTAACCATAACCCTGACCCTAACCCAAATCCTAACCCTAAACCTAACCCTAACCCTAACCCTAACCCAAACCCTAACCCTAAAACTAACCCAAACCCTAATTCTAACACTAACCCTATCCCTAACCCTAACCCTAACCCTAACACAAACCCTAACCCTAACCCTTACCCTAACCCTAACCCTATCCCAAATCCTAACTCTAATCCAAACCCTAACCCTAACCCTAACCCTAATCGAAACCAAAACCCTAATCCTAACACTAAACCTAACCCTAATCCTAATCCTAACACTAACGGTAACCCAAGCCCAAACCCTAAACAGAACCTTAACCCTAACCCTATCCCTATCGCCTAGCCCTAACACCAACCCTAACCCTAAGCCAAACCCTAACCCTAACTCTAACCCTAACCCTAAACGTAACCCTAACCCAAGCCCAAACACTAACCCTAAACCTACCCCTAACCCTAACCGAAACCCTAACCCAAATCCTAACCCAAATCCTACCGTAACACTAAGCCTAACCCTAACCCTAACTCAAGCCCTAACCCTCACGCTAACCCTAAACCCTAATCCTAACGATAACCTTAACCCTAATCCAAACCCTAACGCAAACCCTAACCCTAACTCTAAACCTAACCCAAACCCTAAGCCTATACCTTACTCTAACCCAAACCCAAACCCTAACCCTAACCCTAACCCTAACCCTAACCCTAAATCTAAACCTAACCCAAACCCAAACCCTAACCCTAAGCCTAACCCAAACCCTAAACCTAACCTAAACCCAAGCCCTAACCCTAACCCTAAACCTAACGAAGCCCTAAAACTAACCGTAATCCTAACCCTAACCCTAACCCTTACCCTAACCCTAACACTAACCCTAAACCAAACCAAACACTAACCCTAAGCCTAAACCTAACCCTAACCCTAATTCAAACCCTAACCCTAACACTTACCCCAACCCTAGCCCTAAGCCTAACCCTAACCCAAACCCACACGCTAAACCTAACCCGAACCCTAAACCTAACCCTTACAAAAGCCCTAACCCTAACCCTTACCCTAACCCTAACCCTAAGCCTAACCCTAACCCAAACCCACACCCTAAACCTAACACTAACACTAACCCCAAACCTAACCCTAACCCTAACTAAAACCTAAACCCTAACACTAACCCTAACCCAAACCCTAACCCTAACCCTAACCTAAATCCTATCCCTAACCCTAACACTAACCCAAAACCTAACCCTAATCCTAACCCTAACCGAAACCCAAACCCTAATCCTAACACTAAACCTAACCCTAATTCTAATACTAACACTAACCGTAACCCAAGCCCAAACCCTAACCCGAACCCTAACCCTAACCCTAACCCTAACCCGGACCCTAACATTAAGCCTAAACCAAATTCTAAACCTAAACTAAACCCAAGCCCTAACTCTAACCCTTATCCGAACCCTAGGTGTAATACTAACCCTGACCCTACCCTAAACCTAACCCTAACCATAAGCCAAACCCTAACCCTAACTCTAAACCTAACCCTAAACCTAAACCTAACCCAAGCCCAACCACTAACCCCAAACCCAAACCCTACCCTATCCATAATTTTAACCTTAACACAAACCAAACCCTAAGCCAAACCCTAACCCTAACCCTAAACCTAACCCAAACCCTAACCCTAATTCTAACCCTAACCCTAAACCTAACCCTAACCCAAGCCCAAACACTAACCCTAAACCTAACTCTAACCCTAACCCAAACCCTAACCCAAATCCTAACCCTAACCCTCACCCTAACACAAACCGTAACCCTAACCTTAACCCTAAACCTAACCCTATCCCAAACCCTAACCGTAACACTAACAGTAACCCTAACCCTAACCCTAAACAAAACCCTAACCCTCACCCTAACCCTATCCCGTAACCCTAACCCTAACCTTAACCCTAATCCAAACCCTAAACCAAACCCTAAACCTAACCCTAAACCTAACCCAAACCCTAACCGTATACCTTACTCTAACCCAAACCCAAACCCTACCCCTAACCCTAACCCCAACCCTAACCGTAAACCTAACCCTAACCCAAACCCGAACTCTAAACCTAACTCTAAACCAAACCTCAACCTTAACCCTAACCTTAATCCTAACCCTAACCCTAAACCTAAACCACCCCTAACACTAACCCTAACTCTAAGCCTTTACCTAACCCTAACACTAACACTAATCCTAACACTAACACTAACGCTAACCATAACAATAACCCTAAACCTAACCCAAACCCAAACCTCAACCCTAACCCTAACCAAAACCCTAACCCTAACCCTAACCCAAACCCTAATCCTAACACTAACACTAACGCTAACCCTAACCATAACCCTTAACCTAAGCCAAACGAAAACCTACTCCTATCCCTAAACCTAACCCTAACCAAAGCCCAAACACTAATCCTAACCCTAACCCTAGCCCTAAAACCTAACCCTAACCCTAACCTTAACCCTAACAGAAACCCAAACCCTAATCCTAACACTAAACCTAACCCTAATGCTAATCCTAACACTAACGGTAACCCAAGCCCAAAAACTAAACCAAACCCTAACCCTAACCCTAACTCTAACCCAAACCCAAAACCTAAACTGAATCCTAACCCTAAACCTATTACAAACCCTAATCCTAACACTAACCCTAACCCTAACCCTAACCCTAACCTAAACCAAAGCACTAACCCTAACCCTAACCCTAACCTAAGTCCTAACTCTAAACCTAACCCTAAACCAAACCCGAACTCTAAACCTAACTCTAAACCAAACCTCAACCTTTACCCTAACCGTAATCCTTACCCAAACCCTAACCCTAAACCACCTCTAACCCTAACCCTAACCCTAACCCTAACCTAAACCAAAGCACTAACCCTAACCCTAACCCTAACCTAAGCCCTAACTCTAAACCTAACCCTAAACCAAACCCGAAGTCTAAACCTAACTCTAAACCAAACCTCAACCTTAACCCTAACCGTAATCCTAACCCAAACCCTAACCCTAAACCACCCCTACCCCTACCCCTAACCCTAACCCTTCCCCTAACCCTAACACTAACCCTAATGCTAACACTAACACTAACGCTAACCATAACCTTAACCTTAACCCTAACCCAAACCCGAACTTCAACCTCAACCCTAACCAAAACGCTAACCACCCTAACCCTAACCCTAACCCTAAACCTAACACAAACCCTAAACCGAAACCTAAACCTACCCTAAACCCTAACCGTAACACTAACCCTAACCCTATCCCTATCGCCTTGCCCTAACCCTAACTCTAACCCTAACCCTAACCCTAAGCCAAACGCTAACCCTAACTCTAACCCTAACCCTAAACCTAACACTAACCCAAACCCAAACACTAACCCTAAACCTAACCCTAACCCTAACTCAAACCGAAACCCTAACCATAAACCTTACCGTATCCCAAACACAAACCCTAACCCTAACCCTAAAACTAATCCTACCCTAAACCCTAACCGTAACACTAACCGTAACCCTAACACAAACCCTAACCCTATCCCTAACCCTAACCCCTAACGCTAACCATAACATTAACCCTAACCCAAACCCTAACCCAAACCCTAACCCTAACCTTAAACCTAACCCAAACCCTAACCCGATCCCTTACTCTAACCCAAACCCAAACGATAACCCTAACCGTAAACCTAAAACTAACCCTAATCATAACACTAACACTAACGCTAACCATAACACTAAACCTAAACCTAACCCAAACCCAAACTTCAACCCTAACCCTAACCAAAACCCTAACCCTAACCCTAACCCTAACCCAAACCCTAACCCAAACCCTAACCCTAATCCTAAACCTAACCCTAACCCTAACCCTAACCCTAACCCCAACCCTAACCCTAAACCCAACCCTAAACCAAATCCGAACTCTAAACCTAACTCTAAACCA
The DNA here is from genome assembly GCA_035773235.1 of Eospalax fontanierii. Lineage (NCBI taxonomy): Eukaryota > Metazoa > Chordata > Mammalia > Rodentia > Spalacidae > Eospalax > Eospalax fontanierii. Next base: position 1,747,279 of record CM069537.1, read on the forward strand.
AACCTCAACCTTAACCCTAACCTTAATCCTAACCCTAACCCTAACCCTAAACCACCTCTAACACTAACCCTAACCCTAACCCTTCCCCTAACCCAAACTCTAACCCTAATCCTAACACTAACACTAACGCTAACCATAACCATAACCCTAACCCTAACCCAAACCCAAATTTCAACCCTAACTCTAACCAAAACCCTAACCCTAACCCTAACCTTAACCATA
>CM069537.1:1755000-1770000 GCA_035773235.1 Eospalax fontanierii
AACCCTAAGCCTAAACCTAACCCTAACCCTAATTCAAACCCTAACCCTAACACTTACCCCAACCCTAGCCCTAAGCCTAACCCTAACCCAAACCCACACGCTAAACCTAACCCGAACCCTAAACCTAACCCTTACAAAAGCCCTAACCCTAACCCTTACCCTAACCCTAACCCTAAGCCTAACCCTAACCCAAACCCACACCCTAAACCTAACACTAACACTAACCCCAAACCTAACCCTAACCCTAACTAAAACCTAAACCCTAACACTAACCCTAACCCAAACCCTAACCCTAACCCTAACCTAAATCCTATCCCTAACCCTAACACTAACCCAAAACCTAACCCTAATCCTAACCCTAACCGAAACCCAAACCCTAATCCTAACACTAAACCTAACCCTAATTCTAATACTAACACTAACCGTAACCCAAGCCCAAACCCAACCCGAACCCTAACCCTAACCCTAACCCTAACCCGAACCCTAACATTAAGCCTAAACCAAATTCTAAACCTAAACTAAACCCAAGCCCTAACTCTAACCCTAAGCCTAACCCAAGTGCTAAAACTAACCCTAACCCTACCCTAAACCTAACCCTAACCATAAGCCAAACCCTAACCCTAACTCTAAACCTAACCCTAAACCTAAACCTAACCCAAGCCCAACCACTAACCCCAAACCTAAACCTTACACTATCCATAATTTTAACCTTAACACAAACCAAACCCTAAGCCAAACCCTAACCCTAACCCTAAACCTAACCCAAACCCTGACCCTAATTCTAACCCTAACCCTAAACCTAACCCTAACCCAAGCCCAAACACTAACCCTAAACCTAACTCTAACCCTAACCCAAACCCTAACCCAAATCCTAACCCTAACCCTCACCCTAACACAAACCGTAACCCTAACCTTAACCCTAAACCTAACCCTATCCCAAACCCTAACCGTAACACTAACAGTAACCCTAACCCTAACCCTAAACAAAACCCTAACCCTCACCCTAACCCTATCCCGTAACCCTAACCCTAACCTTAACCCTAATCAAAACCCTAAACCAAACCCTAAACCTAACCCTAAACCTAACCCAAACCCTAACCGTATACCTTACTCTAACCCAAACCCAAACCCTACCCCTAACCCTAACCCCAACCCTAACCGTAAACCTAACCCTAACCCAAACCCGAACTCTAAACCTAACTCTAAACCAAACCTCAACCTTAACCCTAACCTTAATCCTAACCCTAACCCTAAACCTAAACCACCCCTAACACTAACCCTAACTCTAAGCCTTTACCTAACCCTAACACTAACACTAATCCTAACACTAACACTAACGCTAACCATAACCATAACCCTAAACCTAACCCAACCCCAAACCTCAACCCTAACCCTAACCAAAACCCTAACCCTAACCCTAACCCAAACCCTAATCCTAACACTAACACTAACGCTAACCCTAACCATAACCCTTAACCTAAGCCAAACGAAAACCTACTCCTATCCCTAAACCTAACCCTAACCAAAGCCCAAACACTAATCCTAACCCTAACCCTAGCCCTAAAACCTAACCCTAACCCTAACCTTAACCCTAACAGAAACCCAAACCCTAATCCTAACACTAAACCTAACCCTAATGCTAATCCTAACACTAACGGTAACCCAAGCCCAAAAACTAAACCAAACCCTAACCCTAACCCTAACTCTAACCCAAACCCAAAACCTAAACTGAATCCTAACCCTAAACCTATTACAAACCCTAATCCTAACACTAACCCTAACCCTAACCCTAACCCTAACCTAAACCAAAGCACTAACCCTAACCCTAACCCTAACCTAAGCCCTAACTCTAAACCTAACCCTAAACCAAACCCGAACTCTAAACCTAACTCTAAACCAAACCTCAACCTTAACCCTAACCGTAATCCTAACCCAAACCCTAACCCTAAACCACCTCTAACCCTAACCCTAACCCTAACCCTAACCTAAACCAAAGCACTAACCCTAACCCTAACCCTAACCTAAGCCCTAACTCTAAACCTAACCCTAAACCAAACCCGAAGTCTAAACCTAACTCTAAACCAAACCTCAACCTTAACCCTCACCGTAATCCTAACCCAAACCCTAACCCTAAACCACCCCTAACCCTAACCCTAACCCTAACCCTTCCCCTAACCCTAACACTAACCCTAATGCTAACACTAACACTAACGCTAACCATAACCTTAACCTTAACCCTAACCCAAACCCGAACTTCAACCTCAACCCTAACCAAAACGCTAACCACCCTAACCCTAACCCTAACCCTAAACCTAACACAAACCCTAAACCGAAACCTAAACCTACCCTAAACCCTAACCGTAACACTAACCCTAACCCTATCCCTATCGCCTTGCCCTAACCCTAACTCTAACCCTAACCCTAACCCTAAGCCAAACGCTAACCCTAACTCTAACCCTAACCCTAAACCTAACACTAACCCAAACCCAAACACTGACCCTAAACCTAACCCTAACCCTAACTCAAACCGAAACCCTAACCATAAACCTTACCGTATCCCAAACACAAACCCTAACCCTAACCCTAAAACTAATCCTACCCTAAACCCTAACCGTAACACTAACCGTAACCCTAACACAAACCCTAACCCTATCCCTAACCCTAACCCCTAACGCTAACCATAACATTAACCCTAACCCAAACCCTAACCCAAACCCTAACCCTAACCTTAAACCTAACCCAAACCCTAACCCGATCCCTTACTCTAACCCAAACCCAAACGATAACCCTAACCGTAAACCTAAAACTAACCCTAATCATAACACTAACACTAACGCTAACCATAACACTAAACCTAAACCTAACCCAAACCCAAACTTCAACCCTAACCCTAACCAAAACCCTAACCCTAACCCTAACCCTAACCCAAACCCTAACCCAAACCCTAACCCTAATCCTAAACCTAACCCTAACCCTAACCCTAACCCTAACCCCAACCCTAACCCTAAACCCAACCCTAAACCAAATCCGAACTCTAAACCTAACTCTAAACCAAACCTCAACCTTAACCCTAACCTTAATCCTAACCCTAACCCTAACCCTAAACCACCTCTAACACTAACCCTAACCCTAACCCTTCCCCTAACCCAAACTCTAACCCTAATCCTAACACTAACACTAACGCTAACCATAACCATAACCCTAACCCTAACCCAAACCCAAATTTCAACCCTAACTCTAACCAAAACCCTAACCCTAACCCTAACCTTAACCATAACCCTGTCCCTAACCCAAATCCTAACCCTAAACCTAACCCTAACCCTAACCGTAACCCTAAACCTAACCCTAACTCTAACACTAAACCTAAACCAAACCAAACACTAACCCTAAGCCTAAACCTAACCCTAAACATAATTCAAACCCTAACCCTAACACTTACCCTAACCCTAGCCCTAAGCCTAACCCTAACCCAAACCCACACGCTAAACCTAACCCGAACCCTAAACCTAACCCTTACAAAAGCCCTAACCCTAACCCTTACCCTAACTCTAACCCTAAGCCTAACCCTAACCCAAACCCACACCCTAACCCTAACACTACCACTAACCCCAACCCTAACCTAACCCTAACTCACACCTAAACCCTAACACTAACCCTAACCCAAACCCTAACCCTAACCCTAACCCTAATCCTAACCCTTAAAATAACCATAACCCTAAACCAAACCCTAACCCTAACCCTAACCATAACCCTGACCCTAACCCAAATCCTAACCCTAAACCTAACCCTAACCCTAACCCTAACCCTAACCCTAAGCCAAACCAAAAACTACTCCTATTCCTAAACCTAACACTAACCCAAGCCAAAACACTAATCCTAACCCTAACCCTAACCCTAACCCTAACCCTAACACTAACACTAACCCCAACCCTAACCCTAACCCTAAATCAAACCTAAATCCTAACACTAAACCTAACCCAAACCCTAACCCTAACCCTAATCCTAACAGTAAAAATAACCATAACCCTAACCCAAAACCTAACCGTAACCCAACCCTAACCATAACCCTGTCCCTAACCCAAATCCTCACCCTAAACCTAACCCTAACCCTAACCCTAACCCTAACCCTAACCCTAATCCTAAACCTAACCCTAACCATAACCCAAACCCTAACCCTAACCCTAACCCTAACCCTAACCCTAAATCTAAACCTAACCCAAACCCAAACCCTAACCCTAAGCCTAACCCAAACCCTAAACCTAACCTAAACCCAAGCCCTAACCCTAACCCTAAACCTAACGAAGCCCTAAAACTAACCGTAAACCTAACCCTAACCCTAACCCTTACCCTAACCCTAACACTAACCCTAAACCAAACCAAACACTAACCCTAAGCCTAAACCTAACCCTAACCCTAATTCAAACCCTAACCCTAACACTTACCCCAACCCTAGCCCTAAGCCTAACCCTAACCCAAACCCACACGCTAAACCTAACCCGAACCCTAAACCTAACCCTTACAAAAGCCCTAACCCTAACCCTTACCCTAACCCTAACCCTAAGCCTAACCCTAACCCAAACCCACACCCTAAACCTAACACTAACACTAACCCCAAACCTAACCCTAACCCTAACTAAAACCTAAACCCTAACACTAACCCTAACCCAAACCCTAACCCTAACCCTAACCTAAATCCTATCCCTAACCCTAACACTAACCCAAAACCTAACCCTAATCCTAACCCTAACCGAAACCCAAACCCTAATCCTAACACTAAACCTAACCCTAATTCTAATACTAACACTAACCGTAACCCAAGCCCAAACCCTAACCCGAACACTAACCCTAACCCTAACCCTAACCCGAACCCTAACATTAAGCCTAAACCAAATTCTAAACCTAAACTAAACCCAAGCCCTTACTCTAACCCTAAGCCTAACCCAAGTGCTAAAACTAACCCTAACCCTACCCTAAACCTAACCCTAACCATAAGCCAAACCCTAACCCTAACTCTAAACCTAACCCTAAACCTAAACCTAACCCAAGCCCAACCACTAACCCCAAACCTAAACCTTACACTATCCATAATTTTAACCTTAACACAAACCAAACCCTAAGCCAAACCCTAACCCTAACCCTAAACCTAAGTCAAACCCTAACCCTAATTCTAACCCTAACCCTAAACCTAACCCTAACCCAAGCCCAAACACTAACCCTAAACCTAACTCTAACCCTAACCCAAACCCTAACCCAAATCCTAACCCTAACCCTCACCCTAACACAAACCGTAACCCTAACCTTAACCCTAAACCTAACCCTACCCCAAACCCTAACCGTAACACTAACAGTAACCCTAACCCTAACCCTAAACAAAACCCTAACCCTCACCCTAACCCTATCCCGTAACCCTAACCCTAACCTTAACCCTAATACAAACCCTAAACCAAACCCTAAACCTAACCCTAAACCTAACCCAAACCCTAACCGTATACCTTACTCTAACCCAAACCCAAACGCTACCCCTAACCCTAACCCCCACCCTAACCGTAAACCTAACCCTAACCCAAACCCGAACTCTAAACCTAACTCTAAACCAAACCTCAACCTTAACCCTAACCTTAATCCTAACCCTAACCCTAAACCTAAACCACCCCTAACACTAACCCTAACTCTAAGCCTTTACCTAACCCTAACACTAACACTAATCCTAACACTAACACTAACGCTAACCATAACCATAACCCTAAACCTAACCCAAACCCAAACCTCAACCCTAACCCTAACCAAAACCCTAACCCTAACCCTAACCCAAACCCTAGTCTTAACACTAACACTAACGCTAACCCTAACCATAACCCTTAACCTAAGCCAAACGAAAACCTACTCCTATCCCTAAACCTAACCCTAACCAAAGCCCAAACACTAATCCTAACCCTAACCCTAGCCCTAAAACCTAACCCTAACCCTAACCTTAACCCTAACAGAAACCCAAACCCTAATCCTAACACTAAACCTAACCCTAATGCTAATCCTAACACTAACGGTAACCCAAGCCCAAAAACTTAACCACACCCTAACCCTAACCCTAACTCTAACCCAAACCCAAAACCTAAACTGAATCCTAACCCTAAACCTATTACAAACCCTAATCCTAACACTAACCCTAACCCTAACCCTAACCCTAACCCTAACCTAAACCAAAGCACTAACCCTAACCCTAACCCTAACCTAAGCCCTAACTCTAAACCTAACCCTAAACCAAACCCGAACTCTAAACCTAACTCTAAACCAAACCTCAACCTTAACCCTAACCGTAATCCTAACCCAAACCCTAACCCTAAACCACCCCTAACCCTAACCCTAACCCTAACCCTTCCCCTAACCCTAACACTAACCCTAATGCTAACACTAACACTAACGCTAACCATAACCTTAATCCTAACCCTAACCCAAACCCGAACTTCAACCTCAACCCTAACCAAAACGCTAACCACCCTAACCCTAACCCTAACCCTAAACCTAACACAAACCCTAAACCTAAACCTAAACCTACCCTAAACCCTAACCGTAACACTAACCCTAACCCTATCCCTATCGCCTTGCCCTAACCCTAACTCTAACCCTAACCCTAACCCTAAGCCAAACGCTAACCCTAACTCTAACCCTAACCCTAAACCTAACCCTAACCCAAACCCAAACACTAACCCTAAACCTAACCCTAACTCTAACTCAAACCGAAACCCTAACCATAAACCTAACCGTATCCCAAACACAAACCCTAACCCTAACCCTAAAACTAATCCTACCCTAAACCCTAACCGTAACACTAACCGTAACCCTAACACAAACCCTAACCCTATCCCTAACCCTAACCCCTAACGCTAACCATAACATTAACCCTAACCCAAACCCTAACCCAAACCCTAACCCTAACCTTAAACCTAACCCAAACCCTAACCCGATCCCTTACTCTAACCCAAACCCAAACGCTAACCCTAACCGTAAACCTAAAACTAACCCTAATGATAACACTAACACTAACGCTAACCATAACACTAAACCTAAACCTAACCCAAACCCAAACTTCAACCCTAACCCTAACCAAAACCCTAACCCTAACCCTAACCCTAACCCAAACCCTAACCCAAACCCTAACCCTAATCCTAAACCTAACCCTAACCCTAACCCTAACCCTAACCCCAACCCTAACCCTAAACCTAACCCTAAACCAAATCCGAACTCTAAACCTAACTCTAAAATAAACCTCAACCTTAACCCTAACCTTAATCCTAACCCTAACCCTAACCCTAAACCACCCCTAACACTAACCCTAACCCTAACCCTGCCCCTAGCCCAAACTCTAACCCTAATCCTAACACTAACACTAACGCTAACCATAACCATAACCCTAACCCTAACCCAAACCCAAATTTCAACCCTAACTCTAACCAAAACCCTAACCCTAACCCTAACCTTAACCATAACCCTGTCCCTAACCCAAATCCTAACCCTAAACCTAACCCTAACCCTAACCGTAACCCTAAACCTAACCCTAACTCTAACACTAAACCTAAACCAAACCAAACACTAACCCTAAGCCTAAACCTAACCCTAAACATAATTCAAACCCTAACCCTAACACTTACCCTAACCCTAGCCCTAAGCCTAACCCTAACCCAAACCCACACGCTAAACCTAACCCGAACCCTAAACCTAACCCTTACAAAAGCCCTAACCCTAACCCTTACCCTAACTCTAACCCTAAGCCTAACCCTAACCCAAACCTACACCCTAACCCTAACACTACCACTAACCCCAACCCTAACCCTAACCCTAACTCACACCTAAACCCTAACACTAACCCTAACCCAAACCCTAACCCTAACCCTAACCCTAATCCTAACCCTTAAAATAACCATAACCCTAAACCAAACCCTAACCCTAACCCTAACCATAACCCTGACCCTAACCCAAATCCTAACCCTAAACCTAACCCTAACCCTAACCCTAACCCTAACCTTAACCCTAAGCCAAACCAAAAACTACTCCTATTCCTAAACCTAACACTAACCCAAGCCAAAACACTAATCCTAACCCTAACCCTAACCCTAACCCTAAAACCTAACCCTAACCCTAACCCTAACCCTAACCCCAACCCTAACCCTAAACCTAACCCTAAACCAAACCCGAACTCTAAACCTAACTCTAAACCAAACCTCAACCTTAACCCTAACCTTAATCCTAACCCTAACCCTAACCCTAAACCACCCCTAACACTAACCCTAACCCTAAACCTTCCCCTAACCATAACACTAACCCTAATCTTAAAACTAACCCTAAGGCTAACCATAACCATAACCCTAACCCTAACCCAAACCCAAACTTCAACCCTAACCCTAACCAAAACCCTAACCCTAACCCTAACCCTAACCCTAACCCTAACCCAAACCCTAATCCTAACACTAACACTAACGCTAACCCTAACCTTAACCCTAAGCCTACGCCAAACCAAAACCTACTCCTATCCCTAAACCTAACCCTAACCCAAGCCCAAACACTAATCCTAACCCTAACCCTAACCCTAAAACCTAACCCTAACCCTAACCTTAACCCTTACCCAAACCCTAACCCCAACCCTATCCCTAACCCTAACGCTAATCCGAATCCTAACACTAAGCCTATCCCAAACTGTAAACCTAACCGAAACCCAAGCCCTAACTCTAATCCTAATCCTAACCCAAGCCCTAAAACAAACCCTAACCCTAATCCTAACCCAAACCTGAACCCTAACCCAAACCCAAACCCTAACACTAACCTAAACCCTATCCCTAACCCTAACACTAACCCAAACCCTAAACCTAACCGAAACACAAACCCTAATCCTAACACTAAACCTAACCCTAACACTAACCCTAACCCAAGCCCAAACACTAACCCCAACCCTAACCCTAACCCTATCTCTATCGCCTAGCTCTAATCCTAACCCTAACCATAAGCCAAACTCTAACCCAAACACTAACCCTAACCCTAACCCTAACTCTAACCCTAACCCTAAACGTAACCCTAACCCAAGCCCAAACACTAACCCCAAAAATAACCCTTACCCTATCGATAACATTAACCCTAACACAAACCAAACCCTAACCCTAACCCTAACCCTAAACCTAAAACTAACCGAAACCCTAATCCTAACACTAACCCTATCCCTAACCCTAACCCTAACCCTAACACAAACCCTAACCCTAACCCTTACCCTTACCCTAACCCTATCCCAAACCCTAACACTAATCCAAACCCTAACCCTAACCCTAACCCTAACCGAAACCCAAACCCTAATCCTAACACTAAACCTAACCCTAATGCTAACCCTAACACTAACAGTAACCCAAGCCCAAACCCTATACCGAACCCTAACCCTAACCCTATCCCTATCGCCTAGCCCTAACCCCAACCCTAACCCTAAGCCAAACCCTAAGCCTAACTCTAAACCTAACCCTAAACGTAACCCTAACCCAAGCCCAAACACTAACCCTAAACCTAACCCTAACCCTAACCCAAACCCTAACCCAAATCCTAACCCAAATCCTAACCGTAACACTAACCCTAACCCTAACCCTAAACCTAACCCAAACCCTAACCCTCACCCTAACCCTAAACCCTAACCCTAACCTTAACCCTAATCCAAAACCTAACGCAAACCCTAACCCTAACCCTAAACCTAACCCAAACCCTAACCCTATACCTTACTCAAACCCAAACCCAAACCCTAACCCTAACCCTAACCGTAACCCTAACCCTAAACCTAAACCTAACCCAAACCCAAACCCTAACCCTAAGCCTAACCCAAACCCTAAATCTAACCTAAACCCAAGCCCTAACCCTAACCCAAGCCCTAAAACTAACCCTAACCCTAACCCTAACCCTAACCCTAACCCTAACCCTTACCCTAACCCTAACACTAACCCTAAACGAAACCAAACCCTAACCCTAAGCCTAAACCTAACCCTAACCCTAATTCAAAACCTAACCCTAACACTTACCCTAACCGTAGCCCTAAGCCTAACCCTAACCCAAACCCGCACACTAAACCTAACACGAACCCTAAACCTAACCCGAACCCTAAACCTAACCCTAAACGAAACCGTAACCCTAACCCTAACCCTAACCCTTACCCAAGCCCTAACCTTAACCCTTACCCTAACCATAACCGTAAGCCTAAACCTAACCCAACCCCACACCCTAACCCTAACACTAACACTGAACCCAACCGTAACCCTAACCATAACCCTAAACCTAACTCAAAAATAAACCCTAACACTAACCCTAAAAAAAACCCTAACCCTAACCCTAATCCTAATTCTAACCCTAACCATAACCATAACCCTAACCCAAACCGTAACCCTAACCCTAATACTAACCCTGACTCTAACCCAAATCCTAACCCTAAACCTAACCCTAAACCTAACCCTAACCCTATCATTAAACCAAACCCTCACCCTAACCCTAACTCTAACCCAAACCCAAAACCTAAACTTAATCCTAACCCTAAACCTATCACAAACCCTAATCCTAACACTAATCCTAACCCTAACCCTAACCCTAACCCTAACCTAAACCAAAGCACTAACCCTAACCCTAACCCTAACCCAAGCCCTAAAACTAACCCTAACCCTAACCCTAACTCAAACCTAAACCCTAACACAAACCCTAACCCTAACCCTTAACCAAACAAAAAACCTTAACCATAACCCTAACCTAAACTCTATCACTAACCCTAACAATAACCTACCCCAAACCAATCCCTAACCCTAACCCTAACCCTAACCCTAAACCTAAACCAACATCTCACATTAAACTTAACCTAACCCTAACCCCAACCCTAACCCTAAACCTAACCTTTAACGAAACCCTAACCCTAACCCTAACCCCAACCCTAACCCTAAACCTAACCTTAAACGAAACCCTAACCCTAGCCCTAACCCTAACACTAACCCTGACCCTAACCCAAATCCTAACCCTAACCCTCACCCTAAACCTAACCCTAACCCTAACCCTAACCCTAAACCAATCCCTAACTCTATCCCTAAACCTAACCCAAACCCAAACCCTAACCCTAACCCTAACCCTAAACCTAACACAAACCCTAAACCTAAACCTAAACCTAACCTAAACCCTAACCGTAACACTAACCCTAACCCTATCCCTATCGCCTAGACCTAACCGTAACTCTAACCCTAACTCTAACCCTAAGCCAAACGCTAACCCTAACTCTAACCCTAACCCTAAACCTAACCCTAACCCAAACCCAAACACTAACCCTAAACCTAACCCTAACCTTAATTCAAACCGTAACCCTAACCATAAACCTAACCGTATCCCTAACACAAACCCTAACCCTAACCCTAACCCTAAACCTAATCCTACCCTAAACCCTAACCGTAACACTAACCGTAACCCTAAAACAAACCCTAACCCAAACCCGAACCCTGAACCCTAACCCTAACCCTAAACTTAACCCTAACCCAAACCCTAACCCAAACCGTAACCCTAACCTTAAACCTAAACCAAAACCTAACCCGATCCCTTACTCTAACCCAAACCCAAACCCTAACCCTAACCATAACCCTAACCGTAACCCTAACCCTAAACCTAAACCTAACCCAAACACAAACCCTAACCCTAAGCCTAACCCAAACCTTAAACCTAACCTAAACCCAAGCCCTAACCCTTACCCTAACCCTAACCCAAGCCCTAAAACTAACTCTAACCCTAACCCTAACCCAAACCTAAATCCTAACCCAAACCCTGACCCTAACCCTAACCCTAAACGAAACCTAAACCCTAACCCTAACACTAACCATAACCCTAACCCTAACCCTAATCCTAAACCTAATCCTAACCCTAACCCTAAACCTAACCCCAACCCTAACCTTAAAACTAACCCTAAACCAAACCCCAACTCTAAACCTAAAACTAACCCTAAACCAAACCCCAACTCTAAACCTAACTCTAACCCAAACCTAAATCTTAAACCTAACCTTAATCCTAACCCTAACCATAAACCTAAACCACCCCTAACCCAAACCCTAACCCTAAACCAAACCTAAACCCTAACCCTAACTCTAACCCTAACCCTAACCCTAACCCTAACCCTAACCCTAACCCTAACCCTAACCCTAACCCAAAACCTAAACCGAACCCTAACCCTAACCCTATCCGTATCACCTAGCCCTAACCCCAACCCTAACCCTAAGCCAAACCCTAAGCCTAACTCTAATCCTAACCCTAAACGTAACCCTAACCCAAGCCCAAACACTAACCCTAAACCTAACCCTAATCCCAACCCAAACCCTAACACAAATCCTAACCCAAATCCTAACCGTAACACTAACCCTAACCCTAACCCTAACCCAAACCCTAACCCTCACCCTAACCCTAATACCTAACCCTAACCTTAACCTTAACCCTAATCCAAACCCTAACGCAAACCCTAACCCTAAACCTAACACAAACCCTAACCCTATACCTTACTCTAACCCAAACCCAAACCCTAACCCTAACCCTAACCGTAACCCTAACCCTAAACCTAAACCTAACCCAAACCCAAACCCTAACCCTAAGCCTAACCCAAACCCTAAACCTATCCTAAACCCATGCCCTATCCCTAACCCTAACCCAAGCCCTAAAACTAACCCTAAACCTAACCCTAACACTAGCCCTTACCCTAACCCTAACACTAACCCTAAACCAAACCAAAACCTAACCCTAAGCCTAAACCTAACCCTAACCCTAATTCAAAACCTAAACCTAACACTTAACCTAACCGTAGCCCTAAGTATAACCCTAACCCAAATCCGCACACTAAACCTAACCCGAACCCTAAACCTAACCCTGAACGAAACCGTAACCCTAACCCTAACCCTAACCCTTACCCAAGCTCTAACCCTAACCCTTACCCTAACCCTAACCGTAAGCCTAAACCTAACCCAAAACCACACCCTAACCCTAACACTAACACTAACCCCAACCGTAACCCTAACCCTAACCCTAACCTACCTCAAACCTAAATCCTAACACTAACCCTAAAACAAACCCTAACCCTAACCCTAACACTAACCCTGACTCTAACCCAAATCCTAACGCTAAACCTAACCCTAAACCTAACCCTAACCCTAACGCTAAACCAAACCCTAACCCTAACCCTAACTCTAACCCCAACCCAAAACCTACACTTAATCCTAACACTAAACCTATTACAAACCCTAATCCTAACACTAACCCTAACCCTAACCCTAACCCTAACCTAAACCAAAGCACTAACCCTAACCCTAACCCTAACCTAAGCCCTAACTCTAAACCTAACCCTAAACCAAACCCGAACTCTAAACCTAACTCTAAACCAAACCTCAACCTTAACCCTAACCTTAATCCTAACCCTAACCCTAACCCTAAACCACCCCTAACCCTACCCCTAACCATAACCCTTCCCCTAACCCTACCACTAACCCTAATCCTAACAATAACACTAACGCTAACCATAACCTTAACCCTAACCCTAACCCAAACCCGAACTTCAACCTCAACCCTAACCAAAACGCTAACCACCCTAACCCTAACCCTAACCCTAAACCTAACACAAACCCTAAACCTAAACCTAAACCTACCCTAAAACCTAACCGTAACACTAACCCTAACCCTATCCCTATCGCCTAGCCCTAACCCTAACTCTAACCCTAACCCTAACCCTAAGCCAAACGCTAACCCTAACTCTAACCCTAACCCTAAACCTAACCCTAACCCAAACCCAAACACTAACCCTAAACCTAACCCTAACCCTAACTCAAACCGAAACCATAACCATAAACCTAACCGTATCCCAAACACAAATCCTAACCCTAACCCTAAAACTAATCCTACCCTAAACCCTAACCGTAATATTAACCATAACCCTAACACAAACCCTAACACTATCCCTAAACCTAACCCCTAACACTAACCATAACCTTAACCCTAACCCAAACCCTAACCCAAACCCTAACCCTAACCTTAAACCTAACCCAAACCCTAACCCGATCCCTTACACTAACCCAAACCCAAACCCTAACCCTAACCCTAAACCTAAAACTGACCCTAATCATAACACTAACACTAACGCTAACCATAACACTAACCCTAAACCTAACCCCAACCCTAACCCTAAACCTAACCCTAAACCAAACCCGAACTCTAAACCTAACTCTAAACCAAACCTCAACCTTAACCCTAACCTTAATCCTAACCCTAACCCTAACCCTAAACCACCCCTAACACTAACCCTAACCCTAACCCTTCCCCTAACCCTAACACTAACCCTAATCCTAACACTAACACTAACGCTAACCATAACCATAACCCTAAGCCTAAACCAAAACCAAACTTAAACCCTAACCCTAACCAAAACCCTAACCCTAACTCTAACCCTAACCCTAAGCGAAACCCTAAACCTAACACTAACACTAACGCTAACCCTAACCCTAACCCTAACCCTAAGCCAAACGAAAACCTACTCCTATCCCTAAACCTAACCCTAACCCAAGCCTAAACACTAATCCTAACCCTAACCCTAGCCCTAAAACGTAACCCTAAGCCTAACCTTAACCCTAACCGAAACCCAAACAATAATCCTAACACTAAACCTAACCCTAATGCTAATACTAACACTAACGGTAACCCAAGCCCAAAAACTAAACCGAACCCTAACCCTAAACCTATCCGTATCGCCTAGCTCTATCCCCATCCCTAACCCTAAGCCAAACCCTAAGCCTAACTCTAACCCTAACCCTAAACGTAACCCTAGCCCAAGCCCAAACACTAACCCTAAACCTAAACCTAACCCTAACCCAAACCCTAACCCAAATCCTAACCCAAATCCTAACCGTAGCACTAGCCCTAAACCTAACCCAAACCCTAACACTCACCCTAACCCTAAACCCTAACCCTAACCCTAACCTTAACCCTAAT
>CM069537.1:1777500-1797500 GCA_035773235.1 Eospalax fontanierii
CAAACCCTCACCCTAACCCTAACCGTAACCCTAACCCTAAACCTAAACCTAAACCTAACCCAAACCCAAACCCTAACCCTAAGCCTAATCCAAACCCTAAACCTAACCTAAACCCAAGCCCTAACCCTAACCCAAGCCCTAAAACTAACCCTAACCCTAACCCTAACCCTAACCCTTACCCTAACCGTAACACTAACCCTAAACCAAACCAAAACCTAACCCTAAGCCTAAACCTATCCCTAACCCTAATTCAAAACCTAACCCTAACACTTACCCTAACAGTAGCCCTAAGCCTAACCCTAACCCAAACCCGCACACTAAACCTAACCCGAACCTTAAACCTAATACGAACCCTAAACCTAACCCTAAATGAAACCGTAACCCTAACCCTAACCCTAACCCTTACCCAAGCCCTAACCCTAACCCTTACCCTAACCCTAACCGTAAGCCTAAACCTAACCCAACCCCACACCCTAACACTAACACTAACACTAACCCCAACCGTAAAACTAACCCTAACCCTAAACCTAACTCAAAAATAAACCCTAACACTAACCCTAAAAAAAACCCTAACCCTAACCCTAATCCTAATTCTAACCCTAACCATAACCATAACCCTAACCCAAACCCTAAGCCTAACCCTAACACTAACCCTGACTCTAACCCAAATCCTCACCCTAAACCTAACCCTAAACTTCACCCTAACCCTAACGCTAAAACAAACCCTAACCCTAACCCTAACTCTAACCCAAACCCAAAACCTAAACTAAATCCTAACCCTAAACCTATCACAAACCCTAATCCTAACACTAACCCTAACCCTAACCCTAACCCTAACCTAAACCAAAGCACTAAACCTAACCCTAACCCTAACCCAAGCCCTAAAACTAACCCTAACCCTAACCCTAACCCAAACTTAAACCCTAACACAAACACTAACCCTAACCCTAAACCAAACATAAACCTTAACCCTAATCCTAACCCTAACCCTAACCTAAACTCTATCACTAACCCTAACACTAACCCTACCCCAAACCAATCCCTAACCCTAACCCTAACCCTGACCCTAAACCTAAACCAACCTCTCACAGTAAACTTAACCTAACCCTAACCCCAACCCTAACCCTAAAAATAAACTTAAACGAAACCCTAGCCCTAACCCTAACCCCAACCCTAACCCTAAACCTAACCTTAAACGAAACCCTAACCCTAGCCCTAACCCTAACACTAACCCTGACCCTAACCCAAATCCTAACCCTAACCCTAACCCTAAACCAAACCCTAACCCTATCCCTAACCCTAACCCAAACCCAAACCCTAACCCTAACCCTAACCCTAAACCTAACACAAACCCTAAACCTAAACCTAAACCTACCCTAAACCCTAAGCGTAACACTAACCCTAACCCTATCCCTATCGCCTAGCCCTAACCCTAACACTAACCCTAACCCTAACCCTAAGCCAAACGCTAACCCTAACTCTAACCCTAACCCTAAACCTAAACCTAACCCAAACCCAAACACTAACCCTAAACCTAACCCTAAACTTTACTCAAACCATAACCCTAACCATAAACCTAACCGTATCCCTAACACAAACCCTAACCCTAACCCTAAACCTAATCCTACCCTAAACCCTAACCGTAACACTAACCGTAACCCTAAAACAAACCCTAACCCAAACCCGAACCCTGACCCCTAACCCTAACCCTAAACTTAACCCTAACCCAAACCCTAAACCAAACCGTAACCCTAACCTTAAACCTAACCCAAAACCTAACCCGATCCCTTACACTAACCCAAACCCAAACCGTAACCCTAACCCTAAACCTAACCGTAACCCTAACCCTAAACCTAAACCTAACCCAAACACAAACCCTAACCCTAAGCCTAACCCAAACCTTAAACCTAACCTAAACCCAAGCCCTAACCCTTACCCTAACCCTAAACTAAGCCCTAAAACTAACCCTAACCCTAACCCTAACCCAAACCTAAACCCTAACCCAAACCCTGACCCTAACCCTAACCCTAAACGAAACCTAAACCCTAACCCTAACACTAAACATAACCCTAAACCTAACCCTAATCCTAAACCTAATCCTAACCCTAACCTTAACCCTAACCCCAACTCTAACCCTAAAACTAAACCTAAACCAAACCCCAACTCTAAACCTAACTCTAACCCAAACCTAAATCTTAAACCTAACCTTAATCCTAACCCTAACCATAAACCTAAACCACCCCTAACCCTAACCCTAACCCTAAACCAAACCTAAATCCTAACCCTAACTCTAACCCTAACCCTAAACCTCACCCTAACCCAAGCCCAAACACTAATCCTAACCCTAACCCTAACCCTAAAACCTAACCGTAACCCTAACCTTAACCCTAACCCAAACCCTAACCCAAACCCTACCCCTAACCCTAATCCTAACCCGAACCCTAACACTAAGCCTATCCCAAACTCTAAACCTAAATGAAACCCAAGCCCTAACTCTAACCCTAAGCCTAACCCAAGCCCTAAAACAAACCCTAACACTAATCCTAACCCAAACCTGAACCCTAACCCAAACCCAAACCCTAACACTAATCTAAACCCTATCCCTAACCCTAACACTAACCCAAAACCTAACCCTAACTGAAACCCAAACCCTAATCCTAACCCTAAACCTAACCCTAACACTAACCCTAACCCAAGCCCAAACACTAACCCCAACCCAAACCCTAACACTATCGCTATCGCCTAGCCCTAACCCTAACCCTAACCATAAGCCACACCCTAACCCAAACACTAACCCTAACCTAATCCTAAGTCTAACCCTAACCCTAAACCTAACCCTAACCCAAGCCCAAACACTAACCCCAAAAATAACCCTTACCCTATCCATAACATTAACCCTAACACAAATCAAACCCTAACCCTAACCCTAAAACTAACCCAAACCCTAATCCTAACACTAACCCTAACCCTAACCCTAACCATAACCCTAACACAAACCATAACCCTAACACTTACCCTAACCCTAACCCTATCCCAAACCCTAAAACTAATCCAAACCCTAACCCTAACCCTAACCGAAACCCAAACCCTAATAATAACACTAAACCTAACCCTAATGCTAATCCTAACACTAACGGTAACCCAAGCCCAAACCCTAAACCGAACCCTAACCCTAAGCCAAACCCTAACCCTAACCCTAACCCAAACCCTAACCCTCACCCTAACCCTAAACCCTAACCCTAACGCTAACCTTAACCCTAATCCAACCCCTAACGCAAACCCTAAATCTAACTCTAAACCTAACCCAAATCCTTACCCTATACCTTACTCTAACCCAAACCCAAACCCTAACCCTAACACTAACACTAACCCTAACCCTAAATCTAAACCTAACACAAACCCAAACCCTAACCCTAAGCCTAATCCAAACCCTAAACCTAACCTAAACCCAAGCCCTAACCGTAACCCTAAACCTAACCCAAGCCCTAAAACTAACCGTAAACCTAACACTAACCCTAACCCTTACCCTAACCCTAACACTAACCCTAAACCAAACCAAACACTAACCCTAAGCCTAAACCTAGCCCTAGCCCTAATTCAAACCCTAACCCTAACACTTACCCTAACCCTAGCCCTAAGCCTAACCCTAACCCAAAACCACACGCTAAACCTAACCCGAAACCTAAACCTAAACCTTACAAAAGCCCTAACCCTAACTTTTACCCTAACCCTAACCCTAAGCCTAACCCTAACCCAAACCCACACCCTAACCCTAACACTAACACTAACCCCAACCCTAACCCTAACCCTAACTCAAACCTAAACCCCAACAATAACCCTAACCCAAACCCTAACCCTAACCCTAATCCTAACCCTAAAAATAACTATAACCCTAACCCAAACCCTAACCCTAACCCTAACCATAACCCTGACCCTAACCCAAATCCTAACCCTAAACCTAACCCTAACCCTAACCCTAACCCTAATCCTAACCCTAACCCTAACCCTAACCCTAACCCCAACCCTAACCCTAAACCTAACCCTAAACCAAACCCGAACTCTAAACCTAACTCTAAACCAAACCTCAACCTTAACCCTAACCCTAACCCTAACCCTAACCCAAACCCTAACCCTAACCCTAACACTAACCCTAATCATAACACTAACACTAACGCTAACCATAACACTAACCCTAACCCTAACCCAAACCCAAACTTCAACCATAACCCTAACCCTAACCCTAACCCTAACCCTAACCCAAAACCAAATCCTAACACTAACACTAACGCTAACCCTAACCCTAACCCTAACCCTAAGCCAAACCAAAACCTACTCCTATCCCTAAACCTAACCCTAACCAAAGCCCAAACACTAATCCTAACCCTAACCCTAGCCCTAAAACCTAACCCTAACCCTAACCTTAACCCTAACCGAAACCCAAACCCTAATCCTAACACTAAACCTAACCCTAATGCTAATCCTAACACTAACGGTAACCCCAGCCCAAAAACTAAACCGAACCCTAACCCTAACCCTATCCATATCACCTAGCCCTAACCCCAACCCTAACCCTAAGCCAAACCCTAAGCCTAACTCTAAACCTAACCCTAATCGTAACCCTAACCCAAGCCCAAACACTAACCCTAAACCTAACCCTAACCCTAACCCAAACCCTAACCCAAATCCTAACCCAAATCCTAACCGTAACACTAACCCTAACCCTAACCCTAACCCAAACCCTAACCCTCACCCTAACCCTAAACCCTAACCCTAAACCTAACGTTAACCCTAATCCAAACCCTAACGCAAACCCTAACCCTAACCCTAAACCTAACCCAAACCCTAACCCTATACCTTACTCTAACCCAAACCCAATCCCTAACCCTAACCCTAACCGTAACCCTAACCCTAAACCTAAACCTAACCCAAACCCAACACTAACCCTAAGCCTAACCCAAACCCTAAACCTATCCTAAACCCAAGCCCTATCCCTAACCCTAACCCAAGCCCTAAAACTAACCCTAACCCTAACCCTAACCCTAACCCTAACCCTTACACTAACCGTAAAACTAAACATAAACCAAACCAAACCCTAACCCTAAGCCTAAACCTAACCCTAACCCTAATTCAAAACTTAACCCTAACACTTACCCTAACCGTAGCCCTAAGTATAACCCTAACCCAAATCCGCACACTAAACTTAAACCGAACCCTAAACCTAACCCTAAACGAAACCGTAACCCTAACCCTAACCCTTACCCTAACCCTAACCGTAAGCCTAAACCTAACCCAAACCCACACCCTAACCCTAACACTAACACTATCCCCAACCGTAATCCTAACCCTAACCCTAACCTACCTCAAACCTAAACCCTATCACTAACCCTAAAACAAACCCTAACCCTAACCCTATCACTAACCCTGACTCTAACCCCAATCCTAACCATAAACCTAACCCTAAACCTAACCCTAACCCTAACGCTAAACCAAACCCTAACCCTAACCCTAACTCTAACCCAAACCCAAAACCTAAACTTAATCCTAACCCTAAACCTATTACAAACCCTAATCCTAACACTAAACCTAACCCTAACCCTAACCCTAACCCTAACCTAAACCAAAGCACTAACCCTAACCCTAACCCTAACCTAAGCCCTAACTCTAAACCTAACCCTAAACCAAACCCGAACTCTAAACCTAACTCTAAACCAAACCTCAACTTTAACCCTAACCTTAATCCTAACCCTAACCCTAACCCTAAACCTCCCCTAACCCTAACCCTAACCCTAACCCTTCTCCTAACCCTAACACTAACCCTAATCCTAACTCTAACACTAACGCTAACTATAACCTTAACCCTAACCCTAACCCAAACCCGAACTTCAACCTCAACCCTAACCAAAACGCTAACCACCCTAACCCTAACCCTAACCCTAAACCTAACACAAACCCTAAACCTAAACCTAAACCTACCCTAAACCCTAACTGTAACACTAACCCTAACCCTATCCCTATCGCGTAGCCCTAACCCTAAATCTAACCCTAACCCTAACCCTAAGCCAAACGCTAACCCTAACTTTAACCCTAACCCTAAACCTAACCCTAACCCAAACCCAAGCACTAACCCTAAACCTAACCCTAACCCTAACTCAAACCGAAACCCTAACCATAAACCTAACCATATCCCAAAATCAAACCCTAACCCTAACCCTAAAACTAATCCTACCCTAAACCCTAACCGTACCACTAACCGTAACCCTAACACAAACCCTAACCCTATCCCTAACCCTAACCCCTAACCCTAACCCTAACGTTAACCCTAATCCAAACCCTAACGCAAACCCTAACCCCAACCCTAAACCTAACCCAAACCCTAACCCTATACCTTACTCTAAACCAAACCCAAACCCTAACCCTAACCCTAACCGTAACCCTAACCCTAAACCTAAACCTAACCCAAACCCAACACTAACCCTAACCCAAACCCTAACCCTAACCCTAAACCTAAAACTAACCCTAATCATAACACTAACACTAACGCTAACCATAACACTAAACCTAACCCTAACCCAAACACAAACTTCAACCCTAACCCTAACCAAAACCCTAACCCTAACCCTAATCCTAACCCAAAAACTAACCCAAACCCTAACCCTAATCCTAAACCTAACCCTAACCCTAACCCTAACCCCAACCCTAACCCTACACCTAACCCTAAACCAAATCCGAACTCTAAACCTAACTCTAAACCAAACCTCAACCTTAACCCTAACCTTAATCCTAACCCTAACCCTAAACCTAAACAACCCCTAACACTAACCCTAACCCTAACCCTTCCCCTAACCCTAACTCTAACCCTAATCCTAACACTAACACTAACGCTAACCATAACCATAACCCTAACCCTAACCCAAACCCAAACTTCAACCCTAACCCTAACCAAAACCCTAACCCTAACCCTAACCCTAACCCAAACCCTAACCCTAACCCTAACCCTAATCCTAACCCTAAAAATAACCATTACCCTAACCAAACCCTATCTCTAACCCTAACCATAACCCTGACGCTAACCCAAATCCTAACCCCAAACCTAACCCTAACCCTAACCCTAACCCTAATCCTAAACCTAAACCTAACCCTAACCCTAACCCTAACCCTAACCCTAACCCCAACCCTAACCCTAAACCTAACCCTAAACCAAACCCGAACTCTAAACCTAACTCTAAACCAAACCTCAACCTTAACCCTAACCTTAATCCTAACCCTAACCCTAACCCAAAACCACCCCTAACACTAACCCTAACCGTAGCCCTAACACTAAACCTAATCCTAACACTAACACTAACGCTAACCATAACCATAACCCTAAGCCTAACCAAAACCCAAACTTCAAACCTAACCCTAACCAAAACCCTAACCCTAACCCTATCCCTAACCCTAACCCAAACCCTAATCCTAACACTAACACTAATGCTAACCCTAACCCTAACCCTAACCCTAAGCCAAACCAAAACCTACTCCTATCCCTAAACCTCACCCTAACCCAAGCCCAAACACTAATCCTAACCCTAACCCTAACCCTAAAACCTAACCCTAACCCTAACCATAACCCTGACCCTAATCCAAATCCTAACCCTAACCCTGACCCTAACCCTAACCATAACCCTAATCCTAACCCTAAAAATAACCATAACCCTAACCCAAACCCTAACCCTAACCCTAACCATAACCCTGGCCCTAACCCAAATCCTAACCCTAACCATAACCCTAACCCTAACCCTAACCCTAACCCTAACCCTAACCCTAATCCTAACCCTAAAAATAACCATAACCCTAACCCAAACCCTAACCCTAACCATAACCATAACACTGACCCTAACCCAAATCCTAACCCTAAACCTAACCCTAACCCTAAACCTAACCCTAACTCTAACCCTAACCCTAATCCTAAACCTAACCCTATCCCTAACCCTAACCCCAACCCTAACCCTAAACCTAACCCTAAACCAAACTCGAACTCTAAACCTAACTCAAAACCAAACCTCAACTTTAACCCTAACCTTAATCCTAACCCTAACCCTAGTCCTAAACCACCCCTAACACTAACCCTAACCCTAACCCTTCCCCTAAAACTAACTCTAACCCTAATCCTAACACTAACACTAACGCTAACCATTACCATAACCCTAACCCTAACCCAAACCCAAACTTCAACCCTAACCCTAACCAAAACCCTAACCCTAACCCTAACCCTAACCATAACCCTGACCCTAACCCAAATCCTAACCCTAACCCTAACCCTAACCGTAACCCAAACCCTAACCCTAAACCTAACCCTAAACCTAACCCTAACCCTAACACTAACCCTAAACCAAACCAAACACTAACCCTAAGCCTAAATCTAACCCTAACCCTAATTCAAACCCTAACCCTAACACTTACCCTAACCTTAGCCTTAAGCCTAACCCTAACCCAAACCCACACGCTAAACCTAACCCGAACCCTAAACCTAACGCTTACAAAAGCCCTAACCCTAACCTTTACCCTAACCCTAACCCTAAGCCTAACCCTAACCCAAACCCACAACCTAACCCTAACACTAACACTAACCCCAACCCTAACCCTAATCCTAAATCACACCTAAACCCTAACACTAACCCTAACCCAAACCCTAATCCTAACCCTAACCGTAATCCTAACCCTAAAAATAACCATAACCCTAACCAAACCCTATCCCTAACCCTAACCATAACCCTGACCCTAACCCAAATCCTAACCCTAAACCTAACCCTAACCCTAACCCTAACCCTAATCCTAAACCTAAACCTAACACTAACCCTAACCCTAACCCCAACCCTAACCCTAAACCTAACCCTAAACCAAACCCGAACTCTAAACCTAACTCTAAACCAAACCTCAACCTTAACCCTAACCTTAATCCTAACCCTAACCCTAACCCAAAACCACCCCTAACACTAACCCTAACCCTAACCCTTCCCCTAACCCTAACACTAACCCTAATCCTAACACTAACATTAACGCTAACCATTACCATAACCGTAAGCCTAACCAAAACCCAAACTTCAACCCTAACCCTAACCAAAACCCTAACCCTAACCCTAACCCTAACCCAAACCCTAATCCTAACACTAACAATAACGCTAACCCTAAACCTAACCCTAACCCTAAGCCAACCAAACCTACTCCTATCCCTAAACCTAACCCTAACCGAAGCCCAAGCACTAATCCTAACCCTAAACCTAACCCTAAAACCTAACCCTAACCCTAAACATAACCCTGACCCTCATCCAAATCCTAACCCTAACCCTAACCCTAACCCTAACCCTAACCCTAATCCTAACCCTAAAAATAACCATAACCCTAACCCATACCCTAACCCTAACCCTAACCATAACCCTGGCCCTAACCCTAACCCTAACCCTAACCCTAACCCTAATCCTAACCCTAAACCTAACCCTAACCCTAACCCTAACCCTAACCCTAACCCTAACCCTAATCCTAAACCTAACCCTAACCCTAACCCTAACCCCAACCCTAACCCTAAACCACCCCTAACACTAACCCTAACCCTAAGCCTTCCCCTAACCCTAACACTAACCCTAATCTTAAAACTAACACTAACGCTAACCATAACCATAACCATAACCCTAACCCTAACCCAAACCCAAAATTCAACCCTAACTCTAACCAAAACCCTAACCCTAACCCTATCCCTAACCCTAACCCAAACCCTAATCCTAACACTAACACTAACGCTAACCCTAACCCTAACCCTAAACCTAAGCCAAACCAAAACCTACTCCTATCCCTAAACCTAAACCTAACATAAGCCCAAACACTAATCCTAACCCTAACCCTAACCCTATAACCTAACCGTAACCCTAACCTTAACCCTAACCCAAACCCTAACCCAAACCCTATCCCTAACCCTAACGCTAACCCGAACCCTAACACTAAGCCTATCCCAAACTGTAAACCTAACCTAAACCCAAGCCCTAACTCTAACCCTAAGCCTAACCCAAGCCCTAAAAACAAACCCTAACCCTAATCCTAACCCAAACCTGAACCGTAACCCAAACCCAAACCCTAACACTAACCTAAACCCTATCCCTAACCCTAACACTAACCCAAACCCTAACCCTAACCGAAACACAAACCCTAATCCTAACACTAAACCTAACCCTAACACTAACCCTAACCCAAGCCCAAACACTAACCCCAACGCTAACCCTAACCCTATCTCTATCGCCTAGCCCTAATCCTAACCCTAACCATAAGCCAAACCCTAACCCAAACACTAACCCTAACCCTAACCCTAACTCTAACCCTTACCCTAAACCTAACCCTAACCCAAGCCCAAACACTAACCCCAAATACAACCCTTACCCTATCGATAACATTAACCCTAACTCAAACCAAACCCTAACCCTAACCCTAAACCTAACCCTAACCATAAAACTAACCCAAACCCTAATCCTAACACTAACCCTATCCCTAACCCTAACCCTAACCCTAACACAAACCCTAACCCTAACCCTTACCCTAACCCTAACACTAATCCAAACCCTAACCCTAACCCTAACCCTAACCGAAACCCAAACCCTAATCCTAACACTAAACCTAACCCTAATGCTAATCCTAACACTATCGGTAACCCAAGCCCAAACCCTAAACCTAACTCTAACCCTAACCCTATCCCTATCGCCTAGCCCTAATCCCAACCCTAACCCTAAGCCAAACCGTAAGCCTAACCTCTAACCCTAAACCGTAACCCTAACCCTAACCCAAACCCTAAACCTAACCTAACCCTAAACCTAACCCTAACCACCAAATCCCTAACCAAATCTAACCCTAACCCTAACCCTAACCCTAACCCTAACCCTAACCTTCACCCTAACCTAACCCTAAACCTAACCCTAACCCTACCCTAACCTTAACCCTAATCCAAACCCTAACGCAAACCCTAACCCTAACCCTAAACATAACCCAAAACCTAACCCTATACCTTACTCAAACCCAAACCCAAACCCTAACCCTAACCGTAACCGTAACCCTAACCCTAAACCTAAACCTAACCCAAAACCAAACCCTAACCCTAAGCCTAACCCAAACCCTAACCCTAACCTAAACCCAAGCCCTAAGCCTAACCCAAGCCCTAAAACTAACCCTAACCCTAACCCTAACCCTAACCCTAACCCTTACCCTAACCCTAACACTAACCCTAAACCAAACCAAAACCTAACCCTAAGCCTAAACCAAACCCTAACCCTAATTCAAAACCTAACCCTAACACTAACCCTAACCGTAGCCCTAAGCCTAACCCAAACCCAAACCCGCACACTAAACCTAACCCGAACCCTAAACCTAACCCGAACCCTAAACCTAACACTAAACGAAACCGTAACCCTAACCCTAACCCTAACCCTTACCCAAGCCCTAACCCTAACCCTTACCCTAACCCTAACCGTAAGCGTAAACCTAACCCAACCCCACACCCTAACCCTAACACTAACACTAACCCCAACCGTAACCCTAACCCTAACCCTAAACCTAACTAAAAAATAAACCCTAACACTAACCCTAAAAAAAACCCTAACCCTAACCCTAATCCTAATTCTAACCATAACCATAACCATAACCCTAACCCAAACCCTAACATTAACCCTAACACTAACCCTGACTCTAACCCAAATCCTAACCCTAAACCTTACCCTAAACCTAACCCTAACCCTAACGCTAAACCAAACCCTAACCCTAACCCTAACTCTAACCCAAACCCAAAACCTAAACTTAATCCTAACCCTAAACCTATCACAAACCCTAATCCTAACACTAACCCTAACCCTAACTCTAACCCTAACCCTAACCTAAACCAAAGCACTAACCCTAACCCTAACCCTAACCCAAGCCCTAAAACTAACCCTAAACCTAACCCTAACCCAAACCTAAACCCTAACACAAACCCTAACCCTAACCCTAAACCAAACCTAAACCTTAACCCTAACCCTAACCCTAACCCTAACCTAAACTCTATCACTAACCCTAACACTAACCCTACCCAAAACCAATCCCTAACCCTAAACCTAACCCTAACCCTAACCCTAACCCTAAACCAACCTCTCACAGTAAACTTAACCTAACCCTAACCCCAACCCTAACCCTAAACCTAACCTTAAACGAAACCCTAGCCCTAACCCTAACCCCAACCCTAACCCTAAACCTAACCTTAAACGAAACCCCAACCCTACCCCTAACTCTAACACTAACCCTGACCCTAACCCAAATCCTAACCCTAACCCTCACGCTAACCCTAACCCTAACCCTAAACCTAACACAAACCCTAAACCTAAACCTAAACCTATCCTAAACCCTAACCGTAACACTAACCCTAACCCTATCCCTATCGCCTAGCCCTAATCTTAACTCTAACCCTAACCCTAACCCTAAGCCAAATGCTAACCCTAACTCTAACTTAACCCTAAACCTAAACCTAACCCAAACCCAAACAGTAACCATAAACCTAACCCTAACCTTAACTCAAACCGTAACCCTAACCATAAACCTAACCGTATCCCAAACACAAACCCTAACCCTAACACTAACCCTAAACCTAATCCTACCCTAAACCTTAACCATAACACTAACCGTAACCCTAAAACAAACCCTAAACCAAACCCGAACCCTGACCCATAACCCTAACCCTTAACTTAACCCTAACCCAAACCCTAACCCAAACCGTAACCCTAACCTTAAACCTAACCCAAAACCTAACCCGATCCCTTACTCTAACCCAAACCCAAACCCTAACCCTAACCCTAACCCTAACCGTAACCCTAACCCTAAACCTAAACCTAACCCAAACACAAACCCTAATCCTAAGCCTAACCCAAACCTTAAACCTAACCTAAACCCAAGACCTAACCCTTACCCTAACCCTAACCCAAGCCCTAAAACTAACCCTAGCCCTAACCCAAACCCAAACCAAAACCCTAACCCAAACCCTGACACTAACACTAACTCTAAACGAAACCTAAACCCTAACCCTAACACTAACCATAACCCTAACCCTAACCCTAATCCTAAACCTAATCCTAACCCTAACCTTAACCCTAACCCCAACCCTAACCCTAAAACTAACCCTAAACCAAACCCCAACTCTAAACATAACTGTAACCCAAACCTAAATCTTAAACCTAACCTTAATCCTAAACCTAACCATAAACCTAAACCACCCCTAACCCTAACCCTAACCCTAAACCAAACCTAAACCCTAAACCTAACTCTAACCATAACCCTAAACCTCACCCTAACCCAAACCCAAACACTAAACCTAAACCTAACCCTAACCCTAACTCAAACAGTAACCCTAACCATAAACCTAACCGTATCCCTAACACAAACCCTAACCCTAACCCTAACCCTAACCCTAAACCTAATCCTACCCTAAACCCTAATCATAACACTAATCGTAACCCTAACCGAAACCCTAATCCTCACCGTAACCATAAGCCTAAATTTAACCCTAACCCAAAACCTAATCCAAACCCTAACCCTAACATTAAATGTAACCCAAATCCTAACCGATCCCTTACTCTAACCCAAACCCAAACCCTACACCCTAACCCAAACCCTAACACTAAACCTAAACCTAAACCTAAACCTAACCCAAAGCCAAACCCTAACCCTAACCCTAACCCAAACCCTTACCCCATCCCTTAATCTAACCCTAACCCTAACCCTAACCCTAACCCTAAACCTAACCTAAACTCTATCCATAACCCTAACACTAATCTTACCCCAAAACAATCCCTAACCCTAACCCTAACCCTAACCCTAACCCTAAACCTAACCCTAATCCTAAACCTAACCGTAACACTAACTCTAATCCTAACCCCAACCCTAACCCTAAACCTAACGCTAAACCAAACCATAACTCTAAACCTAACTCTAACCCAAACCTAAAACTTAACCCTAACTTTAATCCTAACCCTAACCCTAAACCACCCCTAACCCTAATCCTAACCCTAACCCTTCCCCTAACCCTAACACTAACCCTAAACCAAACCAAACCGTAACTATAACCCTAAACCAAACCCTAACCCTAACCCAAACTCTAAACCTAACACAAACCCTAACCATAACACGAACCTTAACCCTAAAAAAACCCTAACCCTAACCCTAACCCTAAACCAAACCGTAAACCTAAATTTAAACCTAACCCAAACCCTAACCTGATCACTTGCTCTAACCCAAACCCAAACCCTAACCCTAACCCTAAACCTAAACCTAACCTAAACACAAACCCTAACCCTAAACCTAACCCAAACCGTAAACCTAACCTAAACCCAAGCACTAACCCTTACCCTAACCCTAACCCAAGCCCTAAAACTAACCCTAACCCTAACCCTAACCCAAACCTAAACCCTAACCCAAACCCTAACCCTAAACCTAACCCTAAACCAAACCTAAACATTAACCCTAACCCTAACCCTAACCCTAACCGTAACCTAAACTCTATCCCTAACCCTAACCCTAAACCTAACCCTAAACCAAACCTAAACCCTAAACCTAACCCTAACCCTAACCCTAACCCTAACTCTAATCCTAAACCTAACCCTAACCCTAACCCTAACCCTAACCCCAACCCTAACCCTAAACCTAACTCTAAACCAAACCCGAACTATAAACCTAACTATAAACCAAACCTCAACCTTAACCCTAACCTTAATCCTAAACCTAACTCTAACCCTAAACCACCCCTTACACTAACCCTAAGCCTAACCCTTCCCCTAACCCTAACACTAACCCTAATCATAACACTATCACTAATGCTAACCATAACACTAACCCTAACCCTAACCCAAACCCAAACTTCAACCCTAACCCTAACCAAAACCCTAACCCTAACCCTAACCCTAACAAAAACCCAAACCCTAATCCTAACACTAACACTAACGCTAACCCTAACCCTAACCCTAACCCTAACCCTAACCCTAACCCTAAGCCAAACCAAAACCTTCTCCTATCCCTAAACCTATCACTAACCCAAGCCCAAACACTAATCCTAACCCTAACCCTAACCCTAAAACCTAACCCTAACCCTAACCTTAACCCTAACCCAAACCCAAACCCTAATCCTAACACTAACACTAACGCTAACCCTAACCCTAACCCTAACCCTAAGCCAAACCAAAACCTACTCCTATCCCTAAACCTAACACTAACACAAGCCAAAACACTAATCCTAACCCTAACCCTAACACTAAAACCTAACCCTAACCCTAACCTTAACCCTAACCCAAACCCAAATCCTAATCCTAACACTAACACTAACGCTAACCCTAACCCTAACCCTAACCCTAAGCCAAACCAAAACCTACTCCTATCCCTAAACCTAACACTAACCCAAACCAAAACACTAATCCTAACCCTAATCCTAACCCTAAAACCTAAACCTAACCGTAACCTTAACCCTAAACCAAACCCTAACCCAAACCGAAACCCTAACCCTAACCCTAACCCTAAACCTAACACAAACCCTAAACCTAAACCTAACCCTACCCTAAACCCTAACCATATCACTAACACTAACCCTATCCCTATTGCCTAGCCCTAACCCTAACTGTAACCCTAACTCTAACCCTAAGCCAAACCCTAACCTTAACTCTAACCCTAACCCTAAACCTAACCCTAACCCAAACCCAAACACTAAACCTAACCCTAACCCTAACTCAAACCGTAACCCTAACCATAAACCTAACTGTATCACTAACCTTAACCCTTACCTAAACTCTAACCCTAACCCTACCCCTAACCCTAACCCTAACCCGAACCCTAACACTAAGCCTATCCCAAACTCTAAACCTAACCTAAACCCAAGCCTGAACTCTAATACTAAGCCTAACCCAAGCCCTAAAACAAACCCTAACCCTAATCCTAACCCAAACCTGAACCCTAACCCAAACCCAAACCCTAACACTAACCTAAACCCTATCCCTAACCCTAACACTAACCCAAACCCTAACCCTAACCGAAACCCAAACCCTAATCCTAACACTAAACCTAACCCTAACACTAACCCTAACCCAAGCCCAAACACTAACCCCAACCCTAACCCTAACTCTATCGCAATCGCCTAGCCCTAACCCTAACCCTAACCATAAGCCAAACCCTAACCCAAACACTAACCCTAACCTAACCCTAACTCTAACCCTAACCCTAAACCTAACCCTAACCCAAGCCCCAACACTAACCCCAAAAATAACCCTTACCCTATCCATAACATTAACCCTAACACAAATCAAACCCTAACCCTAACCCTAACCCTAACCCTAACCCTAAAACTAACCCAAACCCTAATCCTAACACTAACCCTATCCCTAACCCTAACCCTAACCCTAACACAAACCCTGACCCTAACTCTTACCCTAACCCTAACGCTATCCCAAACCCTAACACTAATCCAAACCCTAACCCTAAACCTAACCCTAACCGAAAGCCAAACCCTAATCCTAACACTAAACCTAACCCTAATGCTAATCCTAACACTAACGGTAACCCAAGCCCAAACCCTAAACCGAACCCTAACCCTAAACCTAACCCTAACCGAAAGCCAAACCCTAATCCTAACACTAAACCTAACCCTAATGCTAATCCTAACACTAACGGTAACCCAAGCCCAAACCCTAAACCGAACCCTAACCCTAACCCTATCCCTATCGCCTAGCCCTAACCCCAACCCTAACCCTAAGCCAAACGCTAAGCCTAACTCTAGCCCTAACACTAAACGAAACCCTAACCAAAGCCCAAACACTAGCCCTAAACCTAACCCTAACCCTAACTCAAACCCTAACCCAAAACCTAACCCAAATCCTAACCGTAACACTAACCCTAACCCTAACCCTAACCCTCACCCTAACCCTAAACCCTAACCCTAACCCTAACCTTAACCCTAATCCAAACCCTAACGCAAACCCTAACCCTAACCCTAAATCTAACCCAAACCCTAACCCTATACCTTACTCAAACCCAAACCCAAACCCTAACCCTAACCCTAACCTTAACCCTAACCCTAAACCTAAACCTAACCCAAACCCAAACCCTAACCCTAAGCCTAACCCAAACCCTAAACCTAACCTAAACCCAAGCCCTAACCCTAACCCAAGACCTAAAACTAACCCTAACCTTAACCCTAACCCTAAGCCAAACCAAAACCTACTCCTATCCCTAAACCTAACCCTAACCCAAGCCCAAACACTAATCCTAACCCTAACCCTAACCCTAAAACCTAACCCTAACCCTAACCTTAACGCTAACCCAAACCCTAACCCAAACTCTATCCCTAACCCTAACGCTAACCCGAACCCTAACACTAAGCCTATCCCAAACTGTAAACCTAACCTAAACCCAAGCCCTAACTCTAACCCTAAGCCTAACCCAAGCCTTAAAACAAACCCTAACCCTAATCCTAACCCAAACCTGAACCCTAACCCAAACCCAAACCCTAACACTAACCTAAACCCTATCCCTAACCCTAACACTAACCCAAACCCTAACCCTAACCGAAACCCACACCCTAATCCTAACACTAAACCTAACCCTAACACTAACCCTAACCCAAGCCCAAACACTAACCCCAACCCTAACCCTAACCCTATCTCTATCGCCTAGCCATAACCCTAACCCTAACCATAAGCCAAACCCTAAGCCAAACACTAACCCTAACCCTAACCCTAACTCTAACCCTTACCCTAAACCTAACCCTAACCCAAGCCCAAACAATAACCCCAAAAATAACCATTACCCTATCGATAACATTAACCCTAACACAAACCAAACCCTAACCCTAACCCTAACACTAAAACTAACCCAAACCCTAATCCTAACACTAACCCTATCCCTAACTCTAACACTAACCCTAACACAAACCCTAACCCTAACCCTTACCCTAACCCTAACCCTATCCCAAACCCTAAGACTAATCCAAACCCTAACCCTAACCCTAACAGAAACCCAAACCCTAATCCTAACACTAAACCTAACCCTAGTGCTAATCCTAACACTAACGATAACCCAAGCCCAAACCCTAAACCGAACCCTAACCCTAACCCTATCCCTATCGCCTAGCCCTAACCCCAACCCTAACCCTAAGCCAAACCCTAAGCCTAACTCGAACCCTAACCCTAAACGTAACCCTAACCCAAGCCCAAACATTAACCCTAAACCTAACCCTAACCCTAACTCAAACCCTAACCCAAATCCTAACCCAAATCCTAACCGTAACACTAACCCTAACCCTAACCCTAACCCAAACACTAACCTCACCCTAACCCTAAACCTAAACCCTAACCCTAACCCTAAACTTAACCCTAATCCAAACCCTAACGCAAACCCTAACCCTAACCCTAAACCTAACCCAAACCCTAACCCTATACCTTACTCAAACCCAAACCCAAACCCTAACCCTAACCCTAACCGTAACCCTAACCCTAAACCTAAACCTAACCCAAACCCAAACCCTAACCCTAAGCCTAACCCAAACCCTAAACCTAACCTAAACCCAAGCCTTAACCCTAACCCAAGCCCTAAAACTAACCCTAACCCTAACCCTAACCCTAACCCTAACCCTAACCCTAACCCTAACCCTAACCCTAACCCTTACCCTAACCCTAACACTAACCCTAAACCAAACCAAAACCTAACCCTAAGCCTAAACCTAACCCTAACCCTAATTCAAAACCTAACCCTAACACTTACCCTAACCGTAGCCCTAAGATTAACCCTAACCCAAACCCGCACACTAAACCTAACCCGAACCCTAAACCTAACCCGAACCCTAAACCTAACCCTAAACGAAACCGTAACCCTAACCCTAACCCTAACCCTTACCCAAGCCCTAACCCTAACCCTTACCCTAAACCTAACCGTAAGCCTTAACCTAACCCAACCCCACACACTAACCCTAACACTAACACTAACCCCAAGCGTAACCCTAACCCTAACCCTAAACCTAACTCAAAAATAAACCCTAACACTAACCCTAAAAAAAACCCTAACCCTAACCCTAATCCTAATTCTAACCCTAACCATAACCATAACCCTAACCCAAACCCTAACCCTAACCCTAACATTAACCCTGACTCTAACCCAAATCCTAACCCTAAACCTAACCATAAACCTAACCCTAACGCTAACGGTAAACCAAACCCTAACCCTAACCCTAACTCTAACCCAAAGCCAAAACCTAAACTTAATCCTAACCCTAAACCTATCACAAACCCTAATCCTAACACTAACCCTAACCCTAACCCTAACCCTAACCTAAACCAAAGCACTAACTCTATCCCTAACCCTAACCCAAGCCCTAAAACTAACCCTAAACCTAACCCAAACCTAAACCCTAACACAAACCCTAACCCTAACCCTAAACCAAACCTAAACCTTAACGCTAACACTAACCCTAACCCTAACCTAAACTCTATCACTAACCCTAACACTAACCCTACGCCAAACCAATCCCTAAACCTAACCCTAACCCTAACCCTAAACCAACCTCTCACAGTAAACTTAACCTAACCCTAACCCCAACCCTAACCCTAAACCTAACCTTAAACGAAACCCTAGCCCTAACCCTAACCCCAACCCTAACCCTAAACCTAACCTTAAACGAAACCCTAACCCTAGCACTAACCCTAACACTAACCCTGACCCTAACCCAAATCCTAACCCTAACCCTTACCCTAACCCTAACCCTAACCCTAACCCTAAACCAAACCCTAACCCTATCCCTAACCCTAACCCAAACCCAAACCCTAACCCTAACCCTAACCCTAACCCTAACCCTAACCCAAACCCTAAACCTAAACTTAAACCTAACCCAAACCCTAACCTGATCACTTGCTCTAACCCAAACCCAAACCCTAACCCTAACCCTAAACCTAAACCTAACCTAAACACAAACCCTAACCCTAAGCCTAACA
>CM069537.1:1802500-1820000 GCA_035773235.1 Eospalax fontanierii
ACCCTAACCCTAACTCAAAAATAAACCCTAACACTAACCCTAAAAAAATCCCTAACCCTAACCCTTATCCTAATTCTAACCCTAACCATAACCATAACCCTAACCCAAACCCTAACCCTAACCCTAACACTAACCCTGACTCTAACCCAAATCCTAACCCTAAACCTAACCCTAAACCTAACCCTAACGCTAAACCAAACCCTAACCCTAACCCTAACTCTAACCCAAACCCAAAACCTAAACTTAATCCTAACCCTAAACCTATCACAAACCCTAATCCTAACACTAACCTTAACCCTAAACCTAACCCTAACCCTAACCTAAACCAAAGCACTAACCCTAACCCTAACCCTAACCCAAGCCCTAAAACTAACACTAATCCTAACCCTAACCCAAACCTAAACCCTAACACAAACCCTAACCCTAACCCTAAGCCAAACGCTAACCCTAACCCTAACCCTAACCCTAAACCTAATCCTACCCTAAACCCTAACCATAACACTAACCGTAACCCTAAAACAAACCCTAACCCAAACCCGAACCCTGACCCCTAACCCTAACGCTAAACTTAACCCAAACCCAAACCCTAATCCTAACACTAACACTAACGCTAACCCTAACCCTAACCCTAACCCTAAGCCAAACCAAAACCTACTCCTATCCCTAAACCTAACACTAACACAAGCCAAAACACTAATCCTAACCCTAACCCTAACACTAAAACCTAACCCTAACCCTAACCTTAACCCTAACCCAAACCCAAATCCTAATCCTAACACTAACACTAACGCTAACCCTAACCCTAACCCTAACCCTAAGCCAAACCAAAACCTACTCCTATCCCTAAACCTAACACTAACCCAAACCAAAACACTAATCCTAACCCTAACCCTAACCCTAAAACCTAAACCTAACCGTAACCTTAACCCTAAACCAAACCCTAACCCAAACCGAAACCCTAACCCTAACCCTAACCCTAAACCTAACACAAACCCTAAACCTAAACCTAACCCTACCCTAAACCCTAACCATATCACTAACACTAATCCTATCCCTATCGCCTAGCCCTAACCCTAACTGTAACCCTAACTCTAACCCTAAGCCAAACCCTAACCTTAACTCTAACCCTAACCCTAAACCTAACCCTAACCCAAACCCAA
This sequence comes from Eospalax fontanierii, assembly GCA_035773235.1. Lineage (NCBI taxonomy): Eukaryota > Metazoa > Chordata > Mammalia > Rodentia > Spalacidae > Eospalax > Eospalax fontanierii. The sequence goes on from CM069537.1 coordinate 1,803,661, forward strand.
ACGCTAAACCTAACCCTAACCCTAACTCAAACCGTAACCCTAACCATAAACCTAACTGTATCACTAACCTTAACCCTAACATAAACCCTAACCCAAACCCTACCCCTAACCCTAACCCTAACCCGAACCCTAACACTAAGCCTATCCCAAACTCTAAACCTAACCTAAACCCAAGCCTGAACTCTAATACTAAGCCTAACCCAAGCCCTAAAACAAACCCTAACCCTAATCCTAACCCAAACCTGAACCCTAACCCAAACCCAAACCCTAACACTAACCTAAACCCTATCCCTAACCCTAACACTAACCCAAACCCTAACCCTAACCGAAACCCAAACCCTAATCCTAACACTAAACCTAACCCTAACACTAACCCTAACCCAAGCCCAAACACTAACCCCAACCCTAACCCTAACTCTATCGCAATCGCCTAGCCCTAACCCTAACCCTAACCATAAGCCAAACCCTAACCCAAACACTAACCCTAACCTAACCCTAACTCTAACCCTAACCCTAAACCTAACCCTAACCCAAGCCCCAACACTAACCCCAAAAATAACCCTTACCCTATCCATAACATTAACCCTAACACAAATCAAACCCTAACCCTAACCCTAACCCTAACCCTAACCCTAAAACTAACCCAAACCCTAATCCTAACACTAACCCTATCCCTAACCCTAACCCTAACCCTAACACAAACCCTGACCCTAACTCTTACCCTAACCCTAACGCTATCCCAAACCCTAACACTAATCCAAACCCTAACCCTAAACCTAACCCTAACAGAAAGCCAAACCCTAATCCTAACACTAAACCTAACCCTAATGCTAATCCTAACACTAACGGTAACCCAAGCCCAAACCCTAAACCGAACCCTAACCCTAACCCTATACCTATTGCCTAGCCCTAACCCCAACCCTAACCCTAAGCCAAACGCTAAGCCTAACTCTAACCCTAACACTAAACGTAACCCTAACCCAAGCCCAAACACTAACCCTAAACCTAACCCTAACCCTAACTCAAACCCTAACCCAAAACCTAACCCAAATCCTAACCGTAACACTAACCCTAACCCTAACCCTAACCCTCACCCTAACCCTAAACCCTAACCCTAACCCTAACCTTAACCCTAATCCAAACCCTAACGCAAACCCTAACCCTAACCCTAAATCTAACCCAAACCCTAACCCTATACCTTACTCAAACCCAAACCCAAACCCTAACCCTAACCCTAACCTTAACCCTAACCCTAAACCTAAACCTAACCCAAACCCAAACCCTAACCCTAAGCCTAACCCAAACCCTAAACCTAACCTAAACCCAAGCCCTAACCCTAACCCAAGACCTAAAACTAACCCTAACCTTAACCCTAACCCTAAGCCAAACCAAAACCTACTCCTATCCCTAAACCTAACCCTAACCCAAGCCCAAACACTAATCCTAACCCTAACCCTAACCCTAAAACCTAACCCTAACCCTAACCTTAACGCTAACCCAAACCCTAACCCAAACTCTATCCCTAACCCTAACGCTAACCCGAACCCTAACACTAAGCCTATCCCAAACTGTAAACCTAACCTAAACCCAAGCCCTAACTCTAACCCTAAGCCTAACCCAAGCCTTAAAACAAACCCTAACCCTAATCCTAACCCAAACCTGAACCCTAACCCAAACCCAAACCCTAACACTAACCTAAACCCTATCCCTAACCCTAACACTAACCCAAACCCTAACCCTAACCGAAACCCACACCCTAATCCTAACACTAAACCTAACCCTAACACTAACCCTAACCCAAGCCCAAACACTAACCCCAACCCTAACCCTAACCCTATCTCTATCGCCTAGCCATAACCCTAACCCTAACCATAAGCCAAACCCTAAGCCAAACACTAACCCTAACCCTAACCCTAACTCTAACCCTTACCCTAAACCTAACCCTAACCCAAGCCCAAACAATAACCCCAAAAATAACCATTACCCTATCGATAACATTAACCCTAACACAAACCAAACCCTAACCCTAACCCTAACACTAAAACTAACCCAAACCCTAATCCTAACACTAACCCTATCCCTAACTCTAACACTAACCCTAACACAAACCCTAACCCTAACCCTTACCCTAACCCTAACCCTATCCCAAACCCTAAGACTAATCCAAACCCTAACCCTAACCCTAACAGAAACCCAAACCCTAATCCTAACACTAAACCTAACCCTAGTGCTAATCCTAACACTAACGATAACCCAAGCCCAAACCCTAAACCGAACCCTAACCCTAACCCTATCCCTATCGCCTAGCCCTAACCCCAACCCTAACCCTAAGCCAAACCCTAAGCCTAACTCGAACCCTAACCCTAAACGTAACCCTAACCCAAGCCCAAACATTAACCCTAAACCTAACCCTAACCCTAACTCAAACCCTAACCCAAATCCTAACCCAAATCCTAACCGTAACACTAACCCTAACCCTAACCCTAACCCAAACACTAACCCTCACCCTAACCCTAAACCTAAACCCTAACCCTAACCCTAAACTTAACCCTAATCCAAACCCTAACGCAAACCCTAACCCTAACCCTAAACCTAACCCAAACCCTAACCCTATACCTTACTCAAACCCAAACCCAAACCCTAACCCTAACCCTAACCGTAACCCTAACCCTAAACCTAAACCTAACCCAAACCCAAACCCTAACCCTAAGCCTAACCCAAACCCTAAACCTAACCTAAACCCAAGCCTTAACCCTAACCCAAGCCCTAAAACTAACCCTAACCCTAACCCTAACACTAACCCTAACCCTAACCCTAACCCTAACCCTTACCCTAACCCTAACACTAACCCTAAACCAAACCAAAACCTAACCCTAAGCCTAAACCTAACCCTAACCCTAATTCAAAACCTAACCCTAACACTTACCCTAACCGTAGCCCTAAGATTAACCCTAACCCAAACCCGCACACTAAACCTAACCCGAACCCTAAACCTAACCCTAAACGAAACCGTAACCCTAACCCTAACCCTAACCCTTACCCAAGCCCTAACCCTAACCCTTACCCTGAAACCTAACCGTAAGCCTTAACCTAACCCAAACCCACACACTAACCCTAACACTAACACTAACCCCAAGCGTAACCCTAACCCTAACCCTAAACCTAACTCAAAAATAAACCCTAACACTAACCCTAAAAAAAACCCTAACCCTAACCCTAATCCTAATTCTAACCCTAACCATAACCATAACCCTAACCCAAACCCTAACCCTAACCCTAAACCTAACCATAAACCTAACCCTAACCCTAACGGTAAACCAAACCCTAACCCTAACCCTAACTCTAACCCAAACCCAAAACCTAAACTTAATCCTAAGCCTAAACCTATCACAAACCCTAATTCTAACACTAACCCTAACCCTAACCCTTTCCCTGACCTAAACCAAAGCATTAACCCTTACCCTATGCCTAACCCAAGCCCTAAAACTAACCCTAAACCTAACCCAAACCTAAACCCTAACACAAACCCTAACCCTAACCCTAAACCAAACCTAAACCTTAACCCTAACACTAACCCTAACCCTAACCTAAACTCTATCACTAACCCTAACACTAACCCTACGCCAAACCAATCCCTAAACCTAACCCTAACCCTAACCCTAAACCAACCTCTCACAGTAAACTTAACCTAACCCTAACCCCAACCCTAACCATAAACCTAACCTTAAACGAAACCCTAGCCCTAACCCTGACCCCCACCCTAACCCTAAACCTAACCTTAAACGAAACCCTAACCCTAGCACTAACCCTAACACTAACCCTGACCCTAACCCAAATCCTAACCCTAACCCTTACCCTAACCCTAACCCTAACCCTAACCCTAAACCAAACCCTAACCCTATCCCTAACCCTAACCCAAACCCAAACCCTAACCCTAACCCTAACCCTAACCCTAACCCTAACCCCAACCCCAAACCTAACCTTAAACCTAACCCAAACCCTAACCCGATCACTTGCTCTAACCCAAACCCAAACCCTAACCCTAACCCTAAACCTAAACCTAACCTAAACACAAACCCTAACCCTAAGCCTAACCCAAACCGTCAACCTAACCAAAACCCAAGCACTAACCCTCACCCTAACCCTATCCCAAGCCCTAAAACTAACCCTGAGCCTATCCGTAACTCAAACCTAAACCCTAACCCAAACCCTAACCCTAAACCTAACCATAAACCAAACCTAAATATTAACCCTAACCCTAACCCTAACCCTAACCGTAACCTAAACTCTATCCCTAACCCTAACCCTAAACCTAACCCTAAACCAAACCTAAACCCTAAACCTAACCCTAACCCTAACCCTAACTCTAATCCTAAACCTAACCCTAAACCTAACCCTAACCCTAACCCCAACCCTAACCCTAAACCTAACTCTAAACCAAACCCGAACTCTAAACCTAACTCTAAACCAAACCTCAACCTTAACCCTAACCTTAATCCTAAACCTAACCGTAACCCTAAACCACCCCTAACACTAACCCTAAGCCTAACCCTTCCCCTAACCCTAACACTAACCCTAATCATAACACTAACACTAATGCTAACCATAACACTAACCCTAACCCTAACCCAAACCCAAACTTCAACCCTAACCCTAACCAAAACGCTAACCCTAACCCTAACCCTAACAAAAACCCAAACCCTAATCCTAACACTAACACTAACGCTAACCCTAACCCTAACCCTAACCCTAACCCTAAGCCAAACCAAAACCTACTCCTATCCCTAAACCTAACACTAACCGAAGCCCAAACACTAATCCTAACCCTAACCCTAACCCTAAAACCTAACCCTAACCCTAACCTTAACCCTAACCCAAACCCAAATCCTAATCCTAACACTAACACTAACGCTAACCCTAACCCTAACCCTAACCCTAAGCCAAACCAAAACCTACTCCTATCCCTAAACCTAACACTAACCCAAGCCCAAACACTAATCCTAACCCTAACCCTAACCCTAAAACCTAACCCTAACCGTAACATTAACCCTAACCAAAACCGAAACCCTAACCCTAACCCTAACCCTAAACCTAACACAAACCCTAAACCTAAACCTAACCCTACCCTAAACCCTAACCATAACACTAACCCTAACCCTATCCCTATCGCCTAGCCCTAAACCTAACTGTAACCCTACCTCTCCCCCTAAGCCAAACCCTAACCCTAACTCTAACCCTAACCCTAAACCTAACCCTAAACCAAACCCAAACACTAAACCTAACCCTAACCCTAACTCAAACCGTAACTCTAACCATAAACCTAACTGTATCACTAACCTTAACCCTAACCCAAACCCTAACCCACACCCTACCCCCAACCCTAACCCTAACCCGAACCCTAACACTAAGCCTAGCCCAAACTCTAAACCTAACCTAAATCCAAGCCCTAACTCTAACCCTAAGCCTAACCCAACCCCTAAAACAAACCCCAAACCTAATCCTAACCCAAACCTGAACCCTAACCCAAACCCAAACCCTAACACTAACCTAAACCCTATCCCTAACCCTAACACTAACCCAAACCCTAACCGTAACCGAAACCCAAATCCTAATCCTAACACTAAACCTAACCCTAACACTAACCCTAACCCAAGCCCAAACACTAACCCCAACCCTAACCCTAACCCTATCTCTATCGCCTAGCCCTAACACTAACCCTAACCATAAGCCAAACCCTAACCCAAACACTAACCCTAACCCTAACCCTAACTCTAACCCTTAACCTAAACCTAACCCTAAACCAAGCCCAAACACTAACCCCAAAAATAATCATTACCCTATCGATAACATTAACCCTAACACAAACCAAACCCTAACCCTAACCCTAACCCTAACCCTAACCCTAAAACTAACCCAAACCCAAATCCTAACACTAACCCTATCCCTAACTCTAACCCTAACCCTAACACAAACCCTAACCCTAACCCTTACCCTAACCCTAACCCTATCCCAAACCGTAACACTAATCCAAACCCTAACCCTAACCCTAACCCTAACAGAAACCCAAACCCTAATCCTAACACTAAACATAACCCTAATGCTAATCCTAACACTAACGGTAACCCAAGCCCAAACCCTAAACCGAACCCTCACCCTAACCCTATCCCTATCGCCTAGCCCTAATCCCAACCCTAACCCTAAGCCAAACCCTAAGCCTAACTCGAACCCTAACCCTAAATGGAACCCTAACCCAATCCCAAACATTAACCCAAAACCTAACCCTAACCCTAACTCAAACCCTAACCCAAATCCTAACCCAAATCCTAACCGTAACACTAACCCTAACCCTAACCCTAACCCAAACCCTAACCCTCACCCTAACCCTAAACCTAAACCCTAACCCTAACCTTAACCTTAACCCTAATGCAAACCCTAACGCAAACCCTAACCCTAACCCTAAACCTAACCCAAACCCTAACCCTATACCTTACACAAACCCAAACCCAAACCCTAACCCTAACCATAACTGTAACCCTAACCCTAAACCTAAACCTAACCCAAACCCAAACACTAACCCTAAGCCTAACCCAAACCCTAAACCTAACCAAAACCCAAGCCCTAACCCTAACCCAAGCCCTAAAACTAACCCTAACCCTAACCCTAACCCTAACCCTAACCCTAACCCTTACCCTAACCCTTACCCAAGCCCTAACCCTAACCCTTACCCTAACCCTAACCGTAAGCCTAAACCTAACCCAACCCCACACCCTAACCCTAACACTAACACTAACCCCAACCGTAACCCTAACCCTAAACCTAACTCAAAAATAAACCCTAACACTAACCCTAAAAAAATCCCTAACCCTAACCCTTATCCTAATTCTAACCCTAACCATAACCATAACCCTAACCCAAACCCTAACCCTAACCCTAACACTAACCCTGACTCTAACCCAAATCCTAACCCTAAACCTAACCCTAAACCTAACCCTAACGCTAAACCAAACCCTAACCCTAACCCTAACTCTAACCCAAACCCAAAACCTAAACTTAATCCTAACCCTAAACCTATCACAAACCCTAATCCTAACACTAACCCTAACCCTAAACCTAACCCTAACCCTAACCTAAACCAAAGCACTAACCCTAACCCTAACCCTAACCCAAGCCCTAAAACTAACCCTAACCCTAACCCTAACCCAAACCTAAACCCTAACACAAACCCTAACCCTAACCCTAAGCCAAACGCTAACCCTAACCCTAACCCTAACCCTAAACCTAATCCTACCCTAAACCCTAACCATAACACTAACCGTAACCCTAAAACAAACCCTAACCCAAACCCGAACCCTGACCCCTAACCCTAACGCTAAACTTAACCCTAACCCAAACCCTAACCAAAACCGTAACCCTAACCTTAAACCTAACCCAAAACCTAAACCGATCCCTTACTCTAACCCAATCCCAAACCCTAACCCTAACCCTAACCCTAACCGTAACCCTAACCCTAAACCTAAACCTAACCCTAACCCAAACCCTAACCCTAAACCTAACCCTAAACCAAACCTAAACATTAACCCTAACCCTAATCCTAACCGTAACCTAAACTCTATCCCTATCCCTAACCCTAAACCTAACCCTAAACCAAACCTAAACCTTAAACCTAACCCTAACCCTAACTCTAATCCTAAACCTAACCCTAACCCTAACCCTAACCCTAACCCCAACCCTAACCCTAAACCTAACTCTAAACCAAACCCGAACTCTAAACCTAACTCTAAACCAAACCTCAACCTTAACCCTTACCTTAATCCTAAACCTAACCCTAACCCTAAACCACCCCTAACACTAACCCTAAGCCTAACCCTTCCCCTAACCCTAACACTAACCCTAATCATAACACTAACACTAATGCTAACCATAACACTAATCCTAACCCTAACCCAAACCCAAACTTCAACCCTAACCCTAACCAAAACCCTAACCCTAACGCTAACCCTAACCCAAACCCAAACCATAATCCTAACACTAACACTAACGCTAACCTTAACCCTAACCCTAACCCAAACCAAAACCTACTCCTATCCCTAAATCTAACACTAACCCAAGCCAAAGCACTAATCCTAACCCTAACCCTAACCCTAAAACCTAACCCTAACCCTAACCTTAACCCTAACCCAAACCCAAATCCTAATCCTAACACTAACACTAACGCTAACCCTAACCCTAACCCTAACCCTAAGCCAAACCAAAACCTACTCCTATCCCTAAACCTAACACTAACCCAAGCCAAAACACTAAACCTAACCCTAACCCTAACCCTAAAACCTAATCCTAACCGTAACCTTAACCCTAACCCAAACCCTAACCCAAACCGAAACCCTAACCCTAACCCTAACACTAAACCTATCACAAACCCTAAACCTAAACCTAACCCTACCCTAAACCCTACCCATAACACTAACCCTAACCCTATCCCTATCGCCTAGCCCTAACCCTAACTGTAACCCTAACTCTAACACTAAGCCAAACCCTTACCCTAACCCGAACCCTAACCCTAAACCTAACCCTAACCCAAACCCAAACACTAAACCTAACCCTAACCCTAACTCAAACCGTAACCCTAACCATAAACCTAACTGTATCACTAACCTTAACCCTAACCCAAACCCTAACCCAAACCCTACCCCTAACCCGAACCCTAACACTAAGCCTATCCCAAACTCTAAACCTAACCTAAACCCAATCCTGAACTCTAACCCTAAGCCTAACCAAAGCCCTAAAACAAACCCTAACCCTAATCCTAACCCAAACCTGAACCCTAACCCAAACCCAAACCCTAACACTAACCTAAACCCTATCCCTAACCCTAACACTAACCCAAACCCTAACCCTAACCGAAACCCAAACCCTAATCCTAACACTAAACCTAACCCTAACACTAACCCTAACCCAAGCCCAAACACTAACCCCAACCTTAACCCTAACCCTATCGCTATCGCCTAACCCTAACCCTAACCCTAACCATAAGCCAAACCTTAACCCAAACGCTTAACCTAACCTAACCCTAACTCTAACCCTTACCCTATAACGATCCCTAACCCAAGCCCAAACACTAACCCCAAAAAGATACCGTACCCTATCCATATCATTAACCCTAACACAAACCAAACCCTAACCCTAACCCTAAACCTAACCCTAACCCTAAAACTAACCCAAACCCTAATCCTAACACTAACCCTATCCCTAACCCTAAACCTAACCCTAACACAAACCCTAACCCTAACCCTTACCCTAACCCTAACCCTATCCCAAACCCTAACACTAATCCTACCCCTAACCATAACCCTAAAACCTAACCCTCACCCTACCCTTAACCTTAACCCAAACCCAAATCCTAATCCTATCACTAACACTAACACTAACGCTAACCCTAACCCTAACCCTAACCCTAAGCCAAACCAAAACCTACTCCTATCCCTAAACCTAACACTAACCCAAGCCCAAACACTAATCCTAACCCTAACCCTAACCCTAAAACCTAACCCTAACCGTAACCTTAACACTAACCCAACCCGAAACCCTAAACCTAACCCTAAACCTAAACCTAACATAAACCCTAAACCTAAACCTAACCCTACCCTAAACCCTAACCATAACACTAACCCTAACCCTATCCCTATCGCCTAGCCCTAACCCTAACTGTAACCCTAAATCTAACACTAAGCCAAACCCTAACCCTAACTCTAACCCTAACCCTAAACCTAACCCTAAACCAAACCAAAACACTAAACCTAACCCTAACCCTAACTCAAACCGTAACCCTAACCATAAACCTAACTGTATCACTAACCTTAACCCTAACCCAAACCCTAACCCAAACCCTACCCATAACCCTAAACCTAACCCTAACCCAAACCCTAACCCTAAACCTAACCCTAAACCAAACCTAAACATTAACCCTAACCCTAACCCTAACCGTAACCTAAACTCTATCCCTAACCCTAACCCTAAACCTAACCCTAAACCAAACCTAAACCTTAAACCTAACCCTAACCCTAACTCTAATCCTAAACCTAACCCTAGCCCTAACCCTAACGCTAACCCAAACCCTAACCCTAAGCCTAACTCTAAACCAAACCCGAACTCTAAACCTAACTCTAAACCAAACCTCAACCTTAACCCTAACCTTAATCCTAAACCTAACCCTAACCCTAAACCACCCCTAACACTAACCCTAAGCCTAACCCTTCCCCTAACCCTAACACTAACCCTAATCATAACACTAACACTAATGCTAACCATAACACTAACCCTAACCCTAACCCAAACCCAAACTTCAACCCTAACCCTAACCAAAACCCTAACCGTAACGCTAACCCTAACCCAAACCCAAACCATAATCCTAACACTAACACTAACGCTAACCCTAACCCTAACCCTAACCCTAAGCCAAACCAAAACCTACTCCTATCCCTAAATCTAACACTAACCCAAGCCAAAGCACTAATCCTAACCCTAACCCTAACCCTAAAACCTAACCCTAACCCTAACCTTAACCCTAACACAAACCCAAATCCTAATCCTAACACTAACACTAACGCTAACCCTAACCCTAACCCTAATCCTAAGCCAAACCAAAACCTACTCCTATCCCTAAACCTAACACTAACCCAAGCCAAAACACTAAACCTAACCCTAACCCTAACCCTAAAACCTAACCCTAACCGTAACCTTAACCCTAACCCAAACCCTAACCCAGACCGAAACCCTAACCCTAACCCTAACCCTAAACCTAACACAAACCCTAAACCTAAACCTAACCCTACCCTAAACCCTACCCATAACACTAACGCTAACCCTATCCCTATCGCCTAGCCCTAACCCTAACTGTAACCCTAACTCTAACACTAAGCCAAACCCTAACCCTAACTCTAACCCTAACCCTAAACCTAACCCTAACCCAAACCCAAACACTAAACCTAACCCTAACCCTAACTCAAACCGTAACCCTAACCATAAACCTAACTGTATCACTAACCTTAACCCTAACCCAAACCCTAACCCAAACCCTACACCTAACCCTAACCCTAACCCGAACCCTAACACTAAGCCTATGCCAAACTCTAAACCTAACCTAAACCCAAGCCTGAACTCTAACCCTAAGCCTAACCCAAGCCCTAAAACAAACCCTAACCCTAATCCTAACCCAAACCTGAACCCTAACCCAAACCCAAACCCTAACACTAACCTAAACCCTATCCCTAAACCTAACACTAACCCAAACCCTAACCCTAACCGAAACCCAAACCCTAATCCTAACACTAAACCTAACCCTAACACTAACCCTAACCCAAGCCCAAACACTAACCCCAACCTTAACCCTAACCCTATCGCTATCGCCTAACCCTAACCCTAACCCTAACCATAAGCCAAACCCTAACCCAAACACTAACCCTAACCTAACCCTAACTCTAACCCTGACCCTAAACCTAACCCTAACCCAAGCCCAAACACTAACCCCAAAAATAACCCTTACCCTATCCATAACATTAACCCTAACACAAATCAAACCCTAACCCTAACCCTAACCCTAACCCTAACCCTAAAACTAACCCAAACCCTAATCCTAACACTAACCCTATCCCTAACCCTAACCCTAACCCTAACCCTAACACAAACCCTAACCCTAACCCTTACCCTAACCCTAACCCTATCCCAAACCCTAACACTAATCCTAACCCTAACCCTAACCCTAAAACCTAACCCTAACCCGAACCTTAACCTTAACCCAAACCCAAATCCTAATCCTAACACTAACACTAACACTAACGCTAACCCTAACCCTAACCCTAACCCTAAGCCAAACCAAAACCTACTCCTATCCCTAAACCTAACACTAACCCACACCCAAACACTAATCCTACCCCTAACCCTAACCCTAAAACCTAACCCTAACCGTAACCTTAACACTAACCCAAACCGAAACCCTAACCCTAACCCTAAACCTAAACCTAACATAAACCCTAAACCTAAACCTAACCCTACCATAAACCCTAACCATAACACGAACCCTAACCCTATCCCTATCGCCTAGCCCTAACCCTAACTGTAACCCTAACTCTAACACTAAGCCAAACCCTAACCCTAACTCTAACCCTAACCCTAAACCTAACCCTAAACCAAACCCAAACACTAAACCTAACCCTAACCCTAACTCAAACCGTAACCCTAACCATAAACCTAACTGTATCACTAACCTTAACCCTAACCCAAACCCTATCCCAAACCCTACCCCGACCCCTAACCCTAACCCGAACCCTAACACTAAGCCTATCCCAAACTCTAAACCTAACCTAAACCCAAGCCCTAACTCTAACCCTAAGCCTAACCCAAGCCCTAAAACAAACCCTAACACAAATCCTAACCCAAACCTGAACCCTAACCCAAACCCAAACCCTAACACTAACCTAAACCCTATCCCTAACCCTAACACTAACCCAAACACTAACCCTAACCGAAACCCAAATCCTAATCCTAACACTAAACCTAACCCTAACACTAACCCTAACCCAAGCCCCAACACTAACCCCAACCCTAACACCAACCCTATCTCTATCGCCTAGCCCTAACACTAACCCCAACCATAAGCCAAACCCTAACCCTAACCCTTACCCTAACCCTAACACTAATCCTAAACCAAACCAAAACCTAACCCTAAGCCTAAACCTAACCCTAACCCTAATTCAAAACCTAACCCTAACACTTAACCTAACCGTAGCCCTAAGCCTAACCCTAACCCAAACCCGCACACTAAACCTAACCCGAACCCTAAACCTAACCCGAACCCTAAACCTAACCCTAAACGAAACCTTAACCCTAACCCTAACCCTAACCCTTAGCCAAGCCCTAACCCTAACCCTTACCCTAACCCTAACCGTAAGCCTAAACCTAACCCAACCCCACACCCTAACCCTAACACTAACACTAACACTAACCCCAACCGTAACTCTAACCCTAACCCTAAACCTAACTCAAAAATAAACCCTAACACTAACCCTAAAAAAAACCCTAACCCTAACCCTAATTCTAATTCTAACCCTAACCATAACGATAACCCTAACCCAAACCCTAACCCTAACCCTAACACTAACCCTGACTCTAACCCAAATCCTAACCCTAAGCCTAACCCTAAACCTAACCCTAACCCTAACGCTAAACCAAACCCTAACCCTAACCCTAACTCTAACCCAAACCAAAAACCTAAACTTAATCCTAACCCTAAACCTATCACAAACCCTAATCCTAAAACTAACCCTAACCCTAACCCTAACCCTAACCCTAACCTAAACCAAAGCACTAACCCTAACCCTAACCCTAACCCAAGCCCTAAAACTAACCCTAACCCTAACCCTAACCCAAACCTAAACCCTAACACAACCCTAACCCTAACCCTAAACCAAACCTAAACCGTAACCCTAACCCTAACCCTAACCCTAACCTAAACTCTATCACTAACCCTAACACTAACCCTACCCCAAACCAATCCCTAACCCTAACCCTAACCCTAACCCTAAACCAACCTCTCACAGTAAACTTAACCTAACCCTAACCCCAACCCTAACCCTAAACCTAACCTTAAACGAAACCCTAGTCCTAACCCTAACCCCAACCCTAACCCTAAACCTAACCTTAAACGAAACCCTAACCCTAGCCCTAACCCTAACACTAACCCTGACCCTAACCCAAATCCTAACCCTAAACCTCACCCTAACCCTAACCCTAACCCTAACCCTAACCCTAACCCTAACCCTAAACCTAACACAAACCCTAAACCTAAACCTAAACCTACCCTAAACCCTAACCGTAACACTAACCCTTACCCTATCCCTATCGCCTAGCCCTAATCCTAACTCTAACCCTAACCCTAACCCTAAGCCAAACGCTAACCCTAACTCTAACCTAACCCTAAACCTAAACCTAACCCAAACCCAAACACTAACCCTAAACCTAACCCTAACCTTAACTCAAACCGTAACCCTAACCATAAACCTAACCGTATCCCTAACACAAACCCTAACTCTAACCCTAAACCTAATCCTACCCTAAACCATAACCGTAACACTAACCGTAACCCTAAAACAAACCCTAACCCAAACCCGAACCCTGACCCCTAACCCTAACCCTAAACTTAACCCTAACCCAAACCCTTACCCAAACTGTAACCCTAACTTTAAACCTAACCAAAAACCCAACCCGATCCCTTACTCTAACCCAAACCCAAACCCTAACCCTAACCCTAACCCTAACCGTAACCCTAACCCTAAACCTAAATCTAACCCAAACACAAACCCTAACCCTAAGCCTAACCCAAACCTTAAACCTAACCTAAACCCAAGCCCTAACCCTTACTCTAATCCTAACCCAAGCCCTAAAACTAACCCTAACCCTAACCCTAACCCATACCTAAACCCTAACCCAAACTCTGACCCTAACCCTAACCCTAAACGAAACCTAAACCCTAACCCTAACACTAACCATAACCCTAACCCTAACCCTAATCCTAAACCTAATCCTAACCCTAACCTTAACCCTAACCCCAACCCTAACCCTAAACCTAACTCTAACCCAAACCTAAATCTTAAACCTAACCTTAATCCTAACCCTAACCATAAACCTAAACCACCCCTAACCCTTACCCTAACCCTAAACCAAACCTAAACCCTAACCCTAACTCTAACCCTAACCCTAAACCTCACCCTAACCCATACCCAAACACTAAACCTAAACCTAACCCTAACCCTAACTCAAACAGTAACCCTAACCATAAACCTATCCGTATCCCTAACACAAACCCTAACCCTAACCCTAACCCTCAACCTAATCCTACCCTAAACCCTAACCATAACACTAATCGTAACCCTAACAGAAACCCTAACCCTAACCCTAACCCTAACCCTAAACTTAACCCAACCCAAACCCTAACCCAAACCCTAAACCTAACCTTAAACCTAACCCAAACCCTAATCCGATCCCTTACTCTAACCCAAACCCAAACCCCAACCCTAACCCAAACCCTAACCCTAACCCTAACCCTAAACCTAAACCTACCATAAAGCCAAACCCTAACCCTAACCCTAACCCAATCCCTTACCCGATCCCTTAATCTAACCCTAACCCTAACCCTAACCCTAACCCTAAACCTAACCTAAACACAAACCCTAACCCTAACCCTAACCCAAACCGTAAACCTAACCTAAACCCAAGCACTAACCCTTACCCTAACCCTAACCCAAGCCCTAAAACTAACATTACCCTAACCCTAACCCAAACCTAAAACCTAACCCAAACCCTAACCCTAAACCTAACCCTAAACCAAACCTAAACATTAACCCTAACCCTAACCCTAACCCTAACTCTATCCCAAACCCTAACACTAATCCAAACCCTAACCCTATCCCTAACCCTAACCGAAACCCAAACCCTAACCCTAACACTAAACCTAACCCTAATGCTAATCCTAACACTAACGGTAACCCAAGCCCAAACCCTAAACCGAACCCTAACCCTAACCCTATCCCTATCGCCTAGCCCTAACCCCAACCCTAACCCTAACCCTAACCCTAATCCTAAACCTAACCCTAACCCTAACCCTAACCCTAACCCCAACACTAACCCTAAACCTAACTCTAAACCAAACCCAAACTCTAAACCTAACTCTAAACCAAACCTCAACCTTAACCCTAACCTTAATCCTAAACCTAACCCTAACCCTAAACCACCCCTAACACTAACCCTAACCCTTCCCCTAACCCTAACACTAACCCTAATCATAACACTAACACTAACGCTAACCATAACACTAACCCTAACCCTAACCCAAACCCAAACTTCAACCCTAACCCTAACCAAAACCCTAACCCTAACCCTAACCCTAACCCAAACCCAAACCCTAATCCTAACACTAACACTAACGCTAACCCTAACCCTAACCCTAACCCTAAGCCAAACCAAAACCTACTCCTATCCCTAAACCTAACACTAACCCAAGCACAAACACTAATCCTAACCCTAAAACCTAACCCTAACCCTAACCTTAACCCTAACCCAAACCCAAATCCTAATCCTAACACTAACAATAACGCTAACCCTAACCCTAAACCTAACCCTAAGACAAACCGAAACCTACTCCTATCCCTAAACCTAACACTAACCCAAGCCAAAACACTAATCCTAACGCTAACCCTAACCCTAAAACCTAACCCTAACCGTAACCTTAACACTAACCCAAACCCTAACCCAAACCGAAACCCTAACCCTAACCCTAACCCTAACCCTAA
>CM069537.1:1830000-1832500 GCA_035773235.1 Eospalax fontanierii
CCTAACCCTAACCCTAACCCTAACCCTAACCCCAACCCTAACCCTAAACCTAACTCTAAACCAAACCTCAACCTTAACCCTAACCTTAATCCTAAACCTAACCCTAACCCTAAACCACCCCTAACACTAAACCTAACCCTAACCGTTCCCCTAACCCTAACACTAACCATAATCATAACACTAACACTAACGCTAACCATAACACTAACCCTAACCCTAACCCAAACCCAAACTTCAACCCTAACCCTAACCAAAACCCTAACCCTAACCCTAACCCTAACCCAAACCCAAACCCTAATCCTAACACTAACACTAACGCTAACCGTAACCCTAACCCTAACCCTAAGCCAAACCAAAACCTACTCCTATCCCTAAACCTAACACTAACCCAAGCCCAAACACCAATCCTTACCCTAACCCCTACCCTAAAAACTAACCCTAACCCTAACCTTAACCCTAACCCAAACCCAAATCCTAATCCTAACACTAACACTAACTCTAACGCTAACCCTAACCCTAACCCTAACCCTAAGCCAAACCAAAACCTACTCCTATCCCTAAACCTAACACTAACCCAAGCCAAAACACTAATCCTAACCCTAACCCTAACCCTAAAACCTAACCTTAACCGTAACCTTAACCCTAACCCAAACCCTAACCCAAACCGAAACCCTAACCCTAACCCTAACCCTAACCCTAACCCTAACCCTAACCCTAAACCTAACACAAACCCTAAACCTAAACCTAACCCTACCCTAAACCCTAACCATAACACTAACCCTAACCCTATCCCTATCGCCTAGCCCTAACCCTAACTGTAACCCTAACTCTAACCCTAAGCCAAACCCTAACCCTAATTCTAACCCTAACCCTAAACCTAACCCTAACCCAAACCCAAACACTAAACCTAACCCTAACCCTAACTCAAACCGTAACCCTAACCATAAACCTAACTGTATCACTTACCTTAACCCTAACCCAAACCCTACCCCTACCCCTAACCCTAACCCGAACCCTAACACTAAGCCTATCCCAAACTCTAAACCTAACCTAAACCCAAGAACTAACTCTAACCCTAAGGCTAACCCAAGCCCTAAAACAAACCCTAACCCTAATCCTAACCCAAACCTGAACCCTAACCCAAACCCAAACCCTAACACTAACCTAAAACTTTCCCTAACCCTAACACTAACCCAAACCCTAACCCTAACCGAAACCCAAACCCTAATCCTAACACTAAACCTAACCCTAACACTAAATATAACAAAAGCCCAAACATTAATCCCCAACCCTAACCCTAACCCTATCGCTATAGCCTAGCCCTAACCCTAACCCTAACCATAAGCCAAACCCTAACCCAAACACTAACCCTAACCTAACCCTAACTCTAACCCTAACCCTAAACCTAACCCTAACCCAAGCCCAAACACTAACCCCAAAAATAACCCTTACCCTATTCATAACATTAACCCTAACACAAATCAAACCCTAACCCTAAGACTAACCCTAATCCAAACCCTAACCCTAACACTTACCCTATCCATAACCCTAACCCTAACCCTAACACAAACCCTAACCCTAACCCTTAACCTAAACCTAACCCTATCCCAAACCCTAACACTAATCCAAACCCTAACCCTAACCCTAACCCTAACCGAAACCCAAACCCTAATCCTAACACTAAACCTAACCCTAATGCTAATCCTAACACTAACGGTAACCCAAGCCCAAACCCTAAACCGAACCCTAACCCTAACCCTATCCCTATCGCCTAGCCCTAACCCCAACCCTAACCCTATCCAAACCCTAAGCCTAACTCTAACCCTAACCCTAAACGTAACCCTAACCCAAGCCCAAACACTAACCCTAAACCTAACCCTAACCCTAACTCAAACCCTAACCAAAATCCTAACCCAAATCCTAACCGTAACACTAACCCTAACCCTAACCCTAACCCAAACCCTAACCCTCACCCTAACCCTAAACCTAAACCCTAACCCTAACCCTAACCTTAACCCTAATCCAAACCCTAACGCAAACCCTAACCCTAACCCTAAACCTAACCCAAAACCTAACTCTATACCTTACTCAAACCCAAACCCAAACCCTAACCCTAACCCTAACCATAACCCTAACCCGAAACCTAAACCTAACCCAAACCCAAACCCAAACCCTAAGCCTAACCCAAACCCTAAATCTAACCTAAAGCCAAGCCCTAACCCTAACCCAAGCCCTAAAACTAACCCTAACCCTAACCCTAACCCTAACCCTAACCCTAACCCTTACCCTAACCCTAACACTAACCCTAAACAAAACCAAAACCTAACCCTAAGCCTAAACCTAACCCTAACTATAATTCAAAACCTAACCCTAACACTTACCCTAACCGTAGCCCTAAGCCTAACCCTAACCCAAACCCTCACACTAAACCTAACCCGAACCCTAAACCTAACCCAAACCCTAAACCTAACCCTAAACGAAACCGTAACCCTAACCCTAA
>CM069537.1:1845000-1871215 GCA_035773235.1 Eospalax fontanierii
CTTAACCTTAACCCTAACCCTAACCCTAACCTAAACTCTATCACTAACCCTAACACTAACCCTACCCCAAACCAATCCCTAACCCTAACCCTAACCCAAACCCTAACCCTAAACCAACCTCTCACAGTAAACTTAATCCTAACCTTAACCCCAACCCTAACCCTAAACCTAACCTTAAACGAAACCCTAACCCTAACCCTAACCCCAACCCTAGCCCTAAACCTAACCTTAAACGAAACCCTAACCCTAGCCCTAACCCTAACACTAACCCTGACCCTAACCCAAATCCTAACCCTAACCCTCACCCTAACCCTAACCCTAACCCTAACCCTAACCCTAAACCAAACCCTAACCCTATCCCTAACCCTAACCCAAACCCAAACCGTAACCTAACCCTAACCCTAAACCTAACACAAACCCTAAACCTAAACCTAAACCTACCCTAAACCCTAACCGTAACACTAACCCTAACCCTATCCCTATCGCCTAGCCCTAACCCTAACTCTAACCCTAACCCTAACCCTAAGCCAAACGGTAACGCTAACTCTAACCCTAAACCTAAACTAAAACCTAACCCAAACACAAACACTAACCCTAAACCTAACCCTAACCTTAACTCAAACCGTAACCCTAACCATAAACCTAACCGTATCCCTAACACAAACCCTAACCCTAACCCTAACCCTAAACCTAATCCTACCCTTAACCCTAACCGTAACACTAACCGTAACCCTAAAACAAACCCTAAACCAAACCCGAACCCCTAACCCTAACCCTAAACTTAACCCTAACCTTAAACCTAACCTAAAACCTAACCCGATCCCTTACTCTAACCCAAATCCAAACCCTAAGCCTAACCCTAACCCAAACCTTAAACCTAACCTAAACCCAAGCCCTAACCCTTACCCTAACCCTAACCCAAGCCCTAAAACTAACCCTAACCCTAACCCAAACCTAAACCCTAACCCAAACCCTGACCGTAACCCTAACCCTAAACGAAACCTAAACCCTAACCCTAACACTAACCGTAACCCTAACCCTAACCCTAATCCTAAACCTAATCCTAACCATAACCCTAACCCTAACCCCAACCCAAACACTAAAACTAACCCTAAAACAAACCCCAACTCTAAACCTAACTCTAACCCAAACCTAAATCTTAAACCTAACCTTAATCCTAACCCTAACCATAAACCTAAACCACCCCTAACCCTAACCCTAACCCTAAACCAAACCTAAACCCTAACCCTAACTCTAACCCTAACCCTAAACCTAACCCTAACCCAAACCCAACCACTAAACCTAAACCTAACCCTAACCCTAACTCAAACAGTAACCCTAACCATAAACCTAACCGTATCCCTAACACATACCCTAACACTAACCCTAACCCTAATCCTACCCTAAACCCTAAACATAACACTAATCGTAACCCTAACCGAAACCCTAACCCTAACCCTAACCCTAAACTTAACCCTAACCCAAACCTTAACCCAAACGCTAACCCTAACCTTAAACCTAACCCAAACCCTAACCCGATCCTTTCCTCTAACCCAAACTCAAACCCTAACCCTAACCCAAACCCTAACGCTAAACCTAAACCTAAACCTAACCCAAACCCAAACCCTAACCCTAACCCTAACCCAAACCCTTACCCGATCCCTTAATCTAACCCTAACCCTAACCCTAACCCTAACCCTAAACCTAACCTAAACTCTATCCCTAAGCCTAACACTAATCTTACCCCAAACCAATCCCTAACTCTAACCCTAACCCTAACCCTAACCCTAAACCTAACCCTAAACCAAACCTGAACCCTAACCCTAACCATAACCCTAACCCTAAACCTAACCCTAATCCTAAACCTAACCGTAACACTAACTCTATTCTTAACCCCAACCCTAACCCTAAACCTAACGCTAAGCCAAACCCCAACTCTAAACCTAACTCTAACCCAAACCTAAAACTTAACCCTAACCTTAATCCTAACCCTAACCCTAACCCTAGACCACCCCTAACCCTAATCCTAACCCTAACCCTTCCCCTAACCCTAACAGTAACCCTAATCCAAACCAAACCGTAATTAATAACCTAAACCTAACCCTAATCCTACCGCAAACTCTAAACCTAACACAAACCCTAACCATAACACGAACCCAAACAATAATCCAAACCCTAACCCTAACCCTAACCCAAACCCTAAACCTAAACTTAAACCTAATGCAAACCCTAACCCGATCACTTGCTCTAACCCAAACCCAAACCCTAACCCTAACCCTAAACCTAAACCTAACCTAAACACAAACCCTAACCCTAACCCTAACCCAAACCATAAACCTAACCTAAACCCAAGCACTAACCCTTAGCCTAACCCTAACCCAAGCCCTAAAACTAACCCTAACCCTAACCCTAATGCAAACCTAAACCCTAACCCTAACCCTAACCCTAAACCTAACACTAAACCAAACCTAAACATTAACACTAACCCTAACCCTAACCCTAACCCTAACCTAAACTCTATCCCTAACCCTAACCTTAAACCTAACCCTAAACCAAACCTAAACCCTAACCCTAACCCTAACCCTAACCCTAATCCTAAACCTAACCCTAACCCTAACCCTAACCCTAACCCCAACCATAACCCTAAACCTAACTCTAAACCAAAACCGAACTCTAAACCTAACTCTAAACCAAACCTCAACCTTAACCCTAACCTTAATCCTAAACCTAACCCTAACCCTAAACCACCCCTAACACTAACCCTAAACCTAACCCTTCCCCTAACACTAACACTAACCCTAATCATAACACTAACACTAACGCTAACCATAACACTAACCCTAACCCTAACCCAAACCCAAACTTCAACCCTAACCCTAACCAAAACCCTAACCCTAACCCTAACCCTAAGCCAACCGAAAACCTACTCCTATCCCTAAACCTAACACTAACCCAAGCCCAAACACTAATCCTAACCCTAACCCTAACCCTAAAACCTAACCCTAACCCTAACCTTAACCCTAAACCAAACCCAATTCCTAATCCTAACACTAACACTAACGCTAACCCTAACCCTAACCCCAACCCTAAGCCAAACCAAAACCTACTCCCATCCCTAAACCTAACACTAACCCAACCAAAACACTAATCCTAACCCTAGCCCTAACCCTAAAACCTAACCCTAACCCTAACCTTAACCCTAACCCAAACCCTAACCTAAACCGAAACCCTAACCCTAACCCAAACCCAAACTTGAACCCTAACCCTAACCAAAACCCTAACCCTAACCCTAACCCTAACCCTAACCCAAACCCTAATCCTAACAATAACACTAACGCTAACCCTTACCCTAACCATAACCCTAAGCCAAACCAAAACCTACTCCTATCCCTAAACCTAACCCTAACCCAAGCCCAAACACTAATCCTAACCCTAACCCTAACCCTAAAACCTAACCGTAACCCTAACCTTAAGCCTAACCGAAACCCTAACCCAAACCCTATCCCTAACCCTAACGCTAACCCGAACCCTAACACTAAGCCTATCCGAAAAAGGAAACCTAACCTAAACCCAAGCCCTAACTCTAACCCTAAGCCTAACCCAAGCCCTAAAACAAACCCTAACCCTAATCTTTACCCAAACCTGAACCCTACCCCACACCCAAACCCTAACACTAACCTAAACCCTCTCCCTAACCCTAACACTAACCCAAACCCTAACCCTAACCGAAACCCAAACCCTAATCCTAACACTAAACCTAATCCTAACACTAAACCTAACCCTAACACTAACCCTAACCCAAGCCCAAACACTAACCCCAACCCTAACCCTAACCCTATCCCTATCGCCTAGCCCTAAACCTAACCCTAACCATAAGCCAAACCCTAACACAAACACTAACCCTAACCCTAACACTAAATCTAACCCTAACCCTAAACCTAACCCTAACCCAAGCCCAAACACTAACCCCCAAAATAACCCTTACCCTATCGATAACATTAACCCTAACACAAACCAAACCCTAACGCTAACCCTAACCCTAAACCTAACCCTAACCCTAACCCTAACCCTAACCCTAAAACTAACCCAAACCCTAATCCTAACACTAACCCTATCCCTAACCCTAACCCTAACCCTAACACAAACCCTAACCCTAACCCTTACCCTAACCCTAACCCTATCCCAAACCCTAACACTAATCCAAACCCTAACCCTAACACTAACCGAAAGCCAAACCCTAATCCTAACACTAAACCTAACCCTAATCCTAATCCTAACACCAACGGTAACCCAAGCCCAAACCCTAAACAGAACCCTAACCCTCACGCTAAACCAAACCCTAACCCTCAACTTAACCCTAAACCCTAACCCTAACCCTAACCTTAACCCTAATCCAAACCCTAACGCAAACCCTAACCCTAACCCTAAACCTAACCCAAACCCTAACCCTATACCTTACTCAAACCCAAACCCAATCCCTAACCCTAACCCTAACCGTAACCCTAACCCTAAACCTAAACCTAACCCAAAACCAAACCCTAACCCTAAGCCTAACCCAAACCCTAAACCTAACCTAAACCCAAGCCCTAACCCTAACCCAAGCCCTAAAACTAACCCTAACCCTAACCCTAACCCTAACCCTAACCCTTACCCTAACCCTAACACTAACCCTAAACCAAACCAAAACCTAACCCTAAGCCTAAACCTAACCCTAACCCTAATTCAAATCCTAACCCTAACACTTACCCTAACCGTAGCACTAAGCCTAACCCTAACCCAAATCCGCACACTAAACCTAACCCGAACCCTAAACCTAACCCGAACCCTAAACCAAACCCTAAACGAAACCGTAACCCTAACCCTAACCCTAACCCTTACACAAGCCCTAACACTAACCCTTACCCTAACCCTAACCGTAAGCCTAAACCTAACCCAACCCCACAACCTAACCCTAACACTAACACAAACCCCAACCGTAACCCAAACCCTAACCCTAAACCTAACTCCAAAATAAACCCTAACACTAACCCTAAAAAAAACCCTAACCCTAACCCTAATCCTAATTCTAACCCTAACCATAACCATAACCCTAACCCAAACCCTAACCCTAACCCTAACACTAACCCTGACTCTAACCCAAATCCTAACTCTAAACCTAACCCTAAACCTAATCCTAACCCTAACGCTAAACCAAACCCTAACCCTAACCCTAACTCTAACCCAAACCCAAAACCTAAACTTAATCCTAACCCTAAACCTATCACAAACCCTAATCCTAACACTAACCCTAACCCTAACCCTAACCCTAACCCTAACCCTAAAACTTACCCAAACCCTAAATCCTAACACTAACCCTATCCCTAACCTTAACCCTAACCCTAACACAAACCCTAACCCTAACCCTTACCATAACCCTAACCCTATCCCAAACCCTAACACTAATCCAAACCCTAACCCTAACCCTAACCGAAACCCAAACCCTAATCCTAACACTAAACCTAACCCTAATCCTAATCCTAACACCAACGGTAACCCAAGCCCAAACCCTAAACAGAACCCTAACCCTAACCCTATCCCTATCGCCTAGCCCTAACCCCAACCCTAACCCTAAGTCAAACCCTAAGCCTAACTCTAACCCTAACCCTAAACGTAACCCTAACCCAAGCCCAAACACTAACCCTAACCCTAACCCAAACCCTAACCCAAATCCTAACCCAGATCCTAACCGTAACACTAACCCTAACCCTAACCCTATCCCAAACCCTAACCCTCACCCTAACCCTAAACCCTAACCCTAACCCTAAGCTTAAACCTAATCCAAACCCTAACGCAAACCCTAACCCTAACCCTAAACCTAACCCAAACCCTAACCCTATACCTTACTCTAACCCAAACCCAAACCCTAACCCTAACCCTAACCGTAACCCTAACCCTAACTCTAACCCTAACCCAAACCCTAACGCAAATCCTAACCCAAATCCTAACCGTAACACTAACCCTAACCCTAACCCTAACCCAAACCCTAACCCTCACCCTAACCCTAAGCCTATCCCAAACCCTAAACCTAACCTAAACCCAAGCCCTAACCCTAACCCTAACCCAAGCCCTAAAACTAACCCTAACCCTAACCCTAACCCTAACCCTTACCCTAACCCTAACACTAACCCTAAATCAAACCAAACCCTAACCCTAATTGCCTAAACCTAACCCTAACCCTAATTCAAAACCTAACCCTAACACTTACCCTAACCATAGCCCTAAGCCTAACCCTAACCCAAACCCGCACACTAAATCTAACCCGAACCCTAAACCTAACCCTAAACGAAACCGTAACCCTAACCCTAACCCTAACCCTTACCCAAGCCCTAACCCTAACCCTTACCCTAACCATAACCGTAAGCCTAAACCTAACCCAAACCCACACCCTAACCCTAACACTAACACTAACCCCAACCGTAACCCTAACCCTAACCCTAACCCTAACTCAAACCTAAACCCTAACACTAACCCTAACACAAACCCTAACCCTAACCCTAACACTAACCTTGACTCTAACCCAAATCCTAACCCTAAACCTAACCCTAACCCTAACCCAAATCCTAACCCTAAACCTAACCCTAAACCTAACGCTCAACCAAAACCTACCCTAACCCTAACTCTAACCCAAACCCAAAACCTAACCTTAATCCTAACCCTAAACCTATCACAAACCCTAATCCTAACACTAACCCTAACCCTAACCCTAACCCTAACCCTAACCTAAACCAAAGCCCTAACCCTAACCCTAACACTAACCCAAGCCCTAAAACTAATCCTAACCCTACCCCTAACCCAAACCTAAACCCTAACACAAACCCTAACCTTAACCCTAAACCAAACCTAAACGTTAACCCTAACCTAAACTCTATCACTAACCCTAACACTAACCCTACCCCAAACCAATCCCTAATACTAATCCTAACCCTAACCCTATCCTAAACCAAAGCCCTAACCCTAACCCTAACACTAACCCAAGCCCTAAAACTAATTCTAACCCTAACCCTAACCCTAAACCACCCCTAACCCTAACCCTAACCCTAACCCTTTCGCTAACCCTAACACTAACCATAATCCTAACACTAACACTAACGCTAACCATAACCCTAACCCTAACCCTTACCCAAACCCGAACTTCAACCTCAACCCTAACCAAAACGCTAACCACCCTAACTCTAACACTAACCCTAAACCTAACACAAACCCTAAACCTAAACCTAAACCTACCCTAAACCCTAACCGTAACACTAACCCTAACCCTATCCCTATCGCCTAGCCCTAACCCTAACTCTAACCCTAACCCTAACCCTAAGCCAAACGCTAAACCTAAATCTAACCCTAACCCTAAACCTAACCCTAACCCAAACCCTAACACTAACCCTAAACCTAACCCTAACCCTAACTCAAACCGAAACCCTAACCATAAACCTAACCGTATCCCAAACACAAACCGTAACCCTAACCCTAAACCTAATCCTACCCTAAAACCTAACCGTAACACTAACCATAATCCTAACACAAACCCTAACCCTATCCCTAACCCTAACCCCTAACCCTAACCCTAACCCAAACCCTAACCCAAACCCTAACCCTAACCTTAAACCTAACACAAACCCTAACCCGATCCCTTACGCTAAACCAAACCCAAACCCTAACCCTAACCCTAACCCTAACCCTAACCCTAAACCTAAACCTAACCCAAACACAAACCCTAACCCTAAGCCTAACCCAAACCTTAAACCTAACCCAAACCCTAACCCGATCCTTTACTCTAACCCTAACCCTAACCCTAAACCTAACCCTAACCCTAACCTAAACTCTATCCCTAACCCTAACACTAACCCTACCCCAAACCCATCCCTAACACTAACCCTAACCCTAACCCCAACCCTAACCCTAATCCTAACCCTAAACCAAACCTAAACCCTAACCCTAACCCTAACCCGAACACTAACCCTAATCCTAAACCTAATCCTAATCCTAACCCTAACCCTAACACCACCCATAACCCTAAACCTAACCCTAAACCAACCCCAACTCTAAACCTAACTCTAACCCAAACCTAAAACTTAACCCTAACCTTAATCCTAACCCTAACCCTAACCCTAAACCACCCCTTAACATAACCCTAACCCTTCCCCTAACCCTAACACTAACCCTAAAACAAACCAAACCGTAACCCTAACCCTCAACCTAACCCTAAACCTAACCCAAACCCTAAATTTAACACAAACCCTAACGATAACACCAACCCTAGCCCTAACCCTAACACTAACCCTAACCCTAAACCTAACCCATAAACCAAACCCTAACCTTAACCCTAACCCTAACCCTAACCCTAACCCTAACCCTAACCCAAACCCTAACCCTAACCTTAAACCTAACCCAAACCATAACCCGATCCCTTGCTCTAACCCAAACCCAAACCCTAAACCTAACCCTAAACCTAAACCTAACCCAAACACAAACCCTAACCCTAAGCCTAACCCAAACCTTAAACCTAACCTAAACCCAAGCCCTAACCCTTCCCCTAACCATAACCCAAGCCCTAAAACTAACCCTAACCGTAACCCTAACGCAAACCCTAACCCTAACCCTAACCCTAAACCAAACCTAAATATTAACCCTAACCCTAACCCTAACCCTAACCCTAACCCTTACCTAACCTCTGTCCCTAACCCTAACACTGACCCAACCCCAAACCAATCCCTAACCCTAACCCTAACCCTAACCCTAACCCTAACCCTAACCCTAACCCTAAACCAAACCTACACCCTAACCCTAACCCAAACCCTAAACCTAACCCTAATCCTAAACCTAACCCTAATCCTAACCCTAACCCTAACCCCAACCCTATCCCTAAACCTAACCCTAAACCAAACCCCAACTCTAAACCTAACTCTAACCCAAACCTAAAACTTGACGCTAACCTTAATCCTAACCCTAACTCTAACCCAAAAACACCCCTTAACATAACCCTAACCCTAACCCTTCCCCTAACCCTAACACTAACCCTAAATGAAACCAAACCGTAACCCTAACCCTAAACTTAACCCTAACCCTAACCCAAACCCTAAACCTAACACAAACCCTAACGATAACACCAACCCTAACCCTAACCCAAACCCTAACCCTAACCCTAACCACTAACCCTAACCCTAACCTTAACCCTAAACCTAACCCTAACCCAAACCCTAACCCTAACCTTAAACATAACCCAAACCCTAACCCGAAACCTTGCTCTAACCAAACCCAAACCCTAACCCTAACCCTAAACCTAAACCTAACCCAAACACAAACCCTAACCCTAAGCCTAACCCAAACCTTAAACCTAATCTAAACCCAAGCCCTAACACTTACCCTAACCATAACCCAAGCCCTAAAACTAACCCTAACCCTAACCCTAACCCAAACCTAAACCCTAACCCAAACCCTAACCCTAACCCTAACCCTAAACCAAACCTAAATATTAACCCTAACCCTAACCCTAACCCTAACCCTAACCGAAACTCTATCCCTAACCATAACACTAACCCTACCCCAAACCAATTCCTAACCCTAACCCTAACCCTAACCCAAAACCTAACCCTAAACCAAACCTAAACCCTAACACTAACCCTAACCCTAACCCTAATCCTAAACCTAAACCTAACCCTAACCCCAACCCTAACCCTAAACCTAACCATAACCCAAACCCAAACACTAACCCTAAACCTAACCCTAACCCTAAATCAAACCGAAACCCTAAACATAAACTTAACCGTATCCGAAACACAAACCCTAACCCTAACCCTAAACCTAATCCTACCCTAAACCCTAACCGTAACACTAACCGTAACCCTAACACAAACCCTAACCCTATCCCTAAGCCTAACCCCTAACCCTAACCATAGCCTTAACCCTAACCCAATCCCTAACTCAAACCCTAACCCTAACCTTAAACCTCACCCAAACCCTAACCCGATCCCTTACTCTAACCCAAACCCAAACCCTAACCCTAACCCTAACCCTAACACTAAACCTAAACCTAACCCCAACACAAACCCTAACCCTAAGCCTAACCCAAACCTTAAACCGAATCCAAACCCTAACCCCATCCCTTACTCTAACCCTAACCCTAACCCTAACCCTAACCCTAACCTAAACTCTATCCCTAACCCTAACACTAACCCTACCCCAAACCAATCCCTAACCCTAACCCTAACATTACCTCTAACCCTAAACCTAAACCAAACCTAAACCCTAACCCTAACCCTCACCCTAACCCTAACCCTAATCCTAAACCTAGCCCTAATCCTAACCCTAACCCTAACCCTAACCCTAACCCTAACCCTAACCGAAACTCTATCCCTAACCATAACACTAACCCTACCCCAAACCAATTCCTAACCCTAACCCTAACCCTAACCCAAAACCTAACCCTAAACCAAACCTAAACCCTAACACTAACCCTAACCCTAACCCTAATCCTAAACCTAACCCTAACCCTAACCCCAACCCTAACCCTAAACCTAACCATAACCCAAACCCAAACACTAACCCTAAACCTAACCCTAACCCTAAATCAAACCGAAACCCTAAACATAAACTTAACCGTATCCGAAACCCAAACCCTCCCCTTAACCCTAAACCTACTCCTACCCTAAAGCCTAACCGTAACACTAACCGTAACCCTAACACAAACCCTAACCCTATCCCTAACCCTAACCCCTAACCCTAACCATAGCCTTAACCCTAACCCAATCCCTAACTCAAACCCTAACCCTAACCTTAAACCTCACCCAAACCCTAACCCGATCCCTTACTCTAACCCAAACCCAAACCCTAACCCTAACCCTAACCCTAACACTAAACCTAAACCTAACCCCAACACAAACCCTAACCCTAAGCCTAACCCAAACCTTAAACCGAATCCAAACCCTAACCCCATCCCTTACTCTAACCCTAACCCTAACCCTAACCCTAACCCTAAACTAAACTCTATCCCTAACCCTAACACTAACCCTACCCCAAACCAATCCCTAACCCTAACCCTAACATTAACTCTAACCCTAAACCTAAACCAAACCTAAACCCTAACCCTAACCCTCACCCTAACCCTAACCCTAATCCTAAACCTAGCCCTAATCCTAACCCTAACCCTAACCCCAACCCTAACCCTAAACCTAACCCTAAACCAAACCCCAACTCTAAACCTAACTCTAACCCAAACCAAAAACTTAACCCTAACCTTAATCCTAACCCTAACCCTAACCCTAAACCACCCTTTAACATAACCCTAACCCTAACCCTTCCCCTAATCCTAAAACTAACCCGAAACCAAACCAAACCGTAACCCTAACCCTAAACCTAACCCAATCCCTAAACCTAACACAAACCCTAACGATAACACCAACCCTAACCCTAACCCAAACCCTAACCCTAAACCTAAACCTAACCCCTAACCCTAGCCCTAACCTTAACCCTAACTCTAACCCTAACCCTAACCCAAACGCTAACCCTAACCTTAAACCTAACCCAAACCCTAACCCGATCCCTTGCTCTAACCCAAACCCAAACCCTAACCCTAGCCCTAAACCTAAACCTAAACCAAACACAAACCCTAACCCTAAGCCTAACCCAAACCTTAAATCTAACTTAAACCCAAGCACTAACCCTTACCCTAACCATAACCCAAGCCATAAAATTAACCCTAACCCTAACCCTAACCCAAACCTAAACCCTAACGCAAACCCTAACCCTAACCCTAACCCTAAACCAAATCTAAATATTAACCCTAACCCTAACCCTAACCCTAACCCTAACACTAACCTAAACTCTGTCCCTAACCCTAACACTGACCCTACCCCAAACCAATCCCTAACCCTAACCCTAACCCTAAACCTAAACCTAACACAAACCCTAACGATAACACCAACCCTAACCCTAACCCAAACCCTAACCCTAACCCTAACCACTAACCCTAACCCTAACCTTAACCCTAACCCTAACCCTAACCCAAACCCTAACCCTAACCTTAAACATAACCCAAACCCTAACCCGAAACCTTGCTCTAACCCAAACCCAAACCCTAACCCTAACCCTAAACCTAAACCTAACCCAAACACAAACCCTGACCCTAAGCCTAACCCAAACCTTAAACCTAACCTAAACCCAAGCCCTAACCCTTACCCTAACCATAACCCAAACCCTAAAACTAATCCTAACCCTAACCCTAACCCAAACCTAAACCCTAACCCAAACCCTAACCCTAACCCTAACCCTAAACCAAACCTAAATATTAACCCTAAACCTAACCCTAACCCTAACCCTAACCGAAACTCTATCCCTAACCCTAACACTAACCCTACCCCAAACGAATTCCTAACCCTAACCCTAACCCAAAACCTAAACCTAAACCAAACCTAAACCCTAACACTAACCCTAACCCTAACCCTAATCCTAAACCTAACCCTAACCCTAACACTAACCCCAACCCTAACCCTAAACCTAACCCTAAACCAAACCCGAACTCTAAACCTAACTCTAAACCAAACCTCAACCTTAACCCTAACCTTAATCCTAACCCTAACCCTAACCCTAAGCCACCCCTAACCATAACCCTAACCCTAACCCTAACACTAACCCTAATCCTAACACTAACACTAACGCTAAACTTAACCCTAAACCTAACCCTAACCCTAAACCTAACCATAACCCGAACCCAAACACTAACCCTAAACCTAACCCTAACCCTAACTCAAACCGAAATCCTAAACATAAACCTAACCGTATCCCAAACACAAACCCTAACCCTAACCCTAAACCTAATCCTACCCTAAACCCTAACCGTAACACTAACCGTAACCCTAACACAAACCCTAACCCTATCCCTAACCCTAACCCCTAACCCTAACCATAACCTTAACCCTAACCCAAACCCTAACCCAAACCTAATCCTAACCTTAAACCTAACCCAAACCCTAACCCGATCCCTTATTCTAACCCAAACCCAAACCCTAACCCTAACCCTTACCCTAACACTAAACATAAACCTAACCCAAACACAAACCCTAACCCTAAGCCTAACCCGAACTTCAACCCTAACCCTAACCAAAACCCTAACCACCCTAACCCTAACCCTAACCCTAACCCTAACCCAAACCCTAATCCTAACACTAACACTAACCCTAACCCTAACCAAAACCCTAACCACCCTAACCCTAACCCTAACCCTAACCCTAACCCAAACCCTAATCCTAACCCTAACTCTAACCCTACCCTTAACCCTAAGCCAAACGCTAACCCTAACTCTAACCCTAACCCTAAACCTAACCATAACCCAAACTCAAACACTAACCCTAAACCTAACCCTAAGCCTAACTCAAACCGAAACCCTAAACATAAACCTAACCGTATCCCAAACACAAACCCTAACCCTAACCCTAAACCTAATCCTACCCTAAACCCTAACCGTAACACTAACCGTAACCCTAACAAAAACCCTAACCCTATCTTTAACCCTAACCCCTAACCCTAACCATAGCCTTAACCCTAACCCAAACCCTAACTCAAACCCTAACCCTAACCTTAAACCTCACCCAAACCCTAACCCGATCCCTTACTCTAACCCAAACCCAAACCCTAACCCTAACCCTAACCCTAACACTAAACCTAAACCTAACCCCAACACAAACCCTAACCCTAAGCCTAACCCAAACCTTAAACCTAATCCAAACCCTAACCCGATCCCTTACTTTAACCCTAACCCTAACCCTAACCCTAACCCTAACCCTAACACTAACCTAAACTCTATCCCTAACCTTAACACTAACCCTACCCCAAACCAATCCCTAACCCTAACCCTAACATTAACCCTAACCCTAAACCTAAACCAAACCTAAACCCTAACCCTAACCCTCACCCTAACCCTAACCCTAATCCTAAACCTAGCCCTAATCCTAACCCTAACCCTAACCCCAACCCTAACTCTAAACCTAACCCTAATCCAAACCCCAACTCTAAACCTAACTCTAACCCAAACCAAAAACTTAACCCTAACCTTAATCCTAACCCTAACCCTAACCCTAAACCACCCCTTAACATAACCCTAAACCTAACCCTTCCCCTAATCCTAAAACTAACCCTAAACAAAACCAAAACGTAACCCTAACCCTAAACCTAACCCAATCCCTAAACCTAACACAAACCCTAACGATAACACCAACCCTAACCCTAACCAAACCCTAACCCTAACCCTAAACCTAACACCTAACCCTAGCCCTAACCTTAACCCTAACTCTAACCCTAACCCTAACCCAAACGCTAACCCTAACCTTAAACCTAACCCAAACCCTAACCCGATCCCTTGCTCTAACCCAAAACCAAACCCTAACCCTAGCCCTAAACGTAAACCTAAACCAAACACAAACCCTAACCCTAAGCCTAACCCAAACCTTAAAACTAACCTAAACCCAAGCCCTAACCCTTACCCTAACCATAACCCAAGCCCTAAAACTAACCCTAACCCTAACCCTAACCCAAACCTAAACCCTAACGCAAACCCTAACCCTAACCCTAACCCTAAACCAAACCTAAATCTTACCCCTAACCCTAACCCTGACCCTAACCCTAACCTAAACTCTGTCCCTAACCCTTACACTGACCCTACAAAAAACCAATCCCTAAACCTAACCCTAACCCTAACCCTAAACATAACACAAACCCTAACGATAACACAAACCCTAACCCTAACCCAAACCCTAACCCTAACCCTAACCACTAACCCTAACCCTAACCTTAACCCTAACCCTAACCCTAACCCAAACCCTAACCCTAACCTTAAACATAACCCAAACCCTAACCCGAAACCTTGCTCTAACCCAAAGCCAAACCCTAACCCTAACCCTAAACCTAAACCTAACCCAAACACAAACCCTGACCCTAAGCCTAAACCAAACCTTAAACCTAACCTAAACCCAAGCCCTAACCCTTACCCTAACCGTAACCCAAACCCTAAAACTAATCCTAACCCTAACCCTAACCCAAACCTAAACCCTAACCCAAACCCTAACCCTAACCCTAACCCTAAACCAAACCTAAATATTAACCCTAAACCTAACCCTAACCCTAACCCTAACCGAAACTCTATCCCTAACCCTAACACTAACCCTACCCCAAACCAATTCCTAAACCTAACCCTAACCCAAAACCTAACCCTAAACCAAACCTAAACCCTAACACTAACCCTAACCCTAACCCTAATCCTAAACCTAACCCGAACCCTAACACTAACCCCAACCCTAACCCTAAACCTAACCCTAAACCAAACCCGAACTCTAAACCTAACTCTAAACCAAACCTCAACCTTAACCCTAACCTTAATCCTAACCCTAACCCTAACCCTAAGCCACCCCTAACCCTAACCGTAACCCTAACACTAACCCTAATCCTAACACTAACACTAACGCTAACCTTAACCCTAACCCTAACCCTAACCCTAAACCTAACCCTAACCCAAACCCAAACTCTAACCCTAAACCTAAGCCTAACCCTAACTCAAACCGAAATCCTAAACATAAACCTAACCGTATCCCAAACACAAACCCTAACCCTAACCCTAAACCTAATCCTACCCTAAACCCTAACCGTAACATTAACCGTAACCCTAACACAAACCCTAACCCTATCCCTAACCCTAACCCCTAACCCTAACCATAACCTTAACCCTAACCCAAACCCTAACCCAAACCCTAACCCTAACCTTAAACCTAACCCAAACCCTAACCCGATCCCTTATTCTAACCCAAACCCAAAAACTAACCCTAACCCTTACCCTAACACTAAACATAAACCTAACCCAAACACAAACCCTAACCCTAAGCCTAACCCGAACTTCAACCCTAACCCTAACCAAAACCCTAACCACCCTAACCCTAACCCTAACCCTAACCCTAACCCTAACACTAACACTAACCCTAACCCTAACCCTAACCCTAAGCCAAACCAAAACCTACTCCTATCCCTAAACCTAACCCAAACCCAAGCCCAAACACTAAACTTAACCCTAACCCTAACCCTAAAACCTAACCCTAACCCTTACCTTAACCCTAACCCAAAGCCTAACGCAAACCCTATCCCTAACCCTAACCCTAACCCGAAACCTAACATTAAGCCTAAACCAAACTCTAAACCTAACCTAAACCCAAGCCCTAACTCTAACCCTAAGCCTAACCCAAGCACTAAAACTAACCCTAACCCTAACCCTAACCCAAACCATAACACTAACACTTAACCTAACCCTAACCCTAAGCCTAATCCTAAACCAAACCCACACCCTAAACCTAACCATAACCCTAACCCTTACCCTAACCCTAACCCTATCCCAAACCCTAACACTAACCCAAACCCTAACCCTAACCCTAACCCTAACAAAAACCCAAACCCTAATCCTAACAGTAACTCTAAATCTAATCCTAACCTTAACCCTAACAATAAACCAAAACGAAACCCTAACCGTAACCCTACCACTCACCCTATCACTAACGCCTAACCCTGACCCTAAACCTAACCCTAACCCTAACCCTAAGCTAAATCAAACCCGACGCCTATCCTTAAACCAAACCCTAACTCAAGCCCAAACACTAACCCTAAACCTAACCCTAACCCCTCACAATAACCCTAACCTTAACCCTAACCCAAACCCTAAACCTATACCTAACCCTAACCCTAACCCGGACTCTAACCCTAAGCCTAACCCAGACCTTAAACCTAACCTAAACCCAAGCCCTAACTCTAACCCTAACCCTAACCCAAGCCCTAAAACTATCCTAAACCTAACCCTAACCCAAACCTAAACGCTAACCGAAACGTAACCCTGACCCTAACCTAAACCCTATCCCTAATCCAAACACTAACACAAACCCTAACCATAACCCTAAGCCTAACCGAAACCCAAACCCTAATCCTAATACTAAACCTAACCCTAATCCTAACCCTAACACTAACCCTAACCCAAGCCCAAACCCTAACCCCAACCCTAACCGTAACCTTATCCCTATCTCCTAGCCCTAAACCTAACCCTAACCCTAAGACAAACCCTAACCCTAACTCTAACCCTAACCCTAAATCTTACCCTAACCCAAGCCCAAACACTAACTCTAAACCTAACCCTAACCCTAACCCTAACCCTAACACTAACACACACCCTAACCCTAAACGTAACCCTAAACCTAAGCCTACCCCAAATCCTAACCGTAACACTAACCCTAACCCTAACACTAAACCTAACCCAAACCCTAACGCTAACCCTAACCCTAAGCCCTAACCCTAACCCTAAACTTAACCCTAACCCAAACCCTAACCCAAACCCTAACCCTAACATTAAACCTAACCCAACCCCTAACCCTATACCTTACTCTACCCAAACCCAATCCCTAACCCTAACCCTAACCCTAACCGTAACCCTAAATCTAAACCTAACCCAAACCCAAACGCTAACCCTAAGCCTAACCCAAACCCTAAACCTAACCTAAACCCAAGTCCTATCCCTAACCCTAACCCTAACCCAAGCCCTAAAACTAACCCTAACCCTAACCCTAAACCTAACCCTAACCCTTACCCTAACCCTAACACTAACCCTAAACCAAACCAAACCCTAACCCTAAGCCTAAACCTAACCCTAACCCTAATCCAAACCCTAACCCTAACACTTACCCTAACCCTAACCCTAAGCCTGATCCTAACCTAAACCCACACCCTAAACCTAACCCGAACCCTAAACATAACCCTAAACGAAACCCTAACCCTAACCCTAACCCTAACCCTAACCCTTACACAAGCCCTAACCCTAACACTTACCCTAACCCTTACCCTAAGCCTAACCCTAACCCAAACCCACACCCTAACCCTAACCCTAACCCTAAGCCCAACCCTAACCCTAAGCCTAACCCTAACCCTAACTCAAACCCAAACCCAAACACTAACCCTAACCCAAACCCTAACCCTAACCCTAACCGTAATCCTAACCCTAACCATAACCATAACCCTAACACAAACCCTAACCCTAACCCTAACACTAACCCTGACCCTAACCCAAACCCTAACCCTAACCCTAACCCTAACCCTAACCATAACCATAACCCAAACCCAAACCCTAACCCTAATCCTAACACTAACCCTAACACAAAACCTAACCATAAACCTAACCCTACCCTAAACCCTAACTGTAACACTAACCCTAACCCTATCCCTTTCGCTTAGCCCTAACCCTAAACCTAACCCTAACCCTAAGCCAAACCCTAACCCTAACTCTAACCCTAACCCTAAACCTAACACTAACCCAAGCCCAAACACTAACCCTAAACCTAACCCTAACCCTAACTCAAACCATAACCCTAACCATAACCCTAACCGTAACCCTTAAACAAACCCTAACCCTAACCCTAAACCTAACCCTACCCTAAACCCTAACCGTAACACTAACCCTGAACCTAACCCAAACCCTAACCCTAACCCTAAGGCTAACCCCTAACCCTAACCCTAAACTTAACCCTAACCCAAACCATAACACAAACCCTAACCCTAACCTTTAACCTAACCCAAACCCTAATCCAATCCCTTACTCTAACCCAAAACCAAAACCAAACCCTAACCCTAACCCTAAACCTAACACTAACCCTAACACAAACCCTAACCCTAAGCCTAACCCAAACCTTAAACCTAACCTAAACCCAATCCCTAACCCTTACCCTAACCGTAACCCAAGCACGAAAACTAACCCTAACCCTAACCCTAACCCTAACCAAAACCTAAACCCTAACCCAAACACTAACCCTAACCCTAACCCTAAACCAAACCTAAACCCTAACCCTAACCCTAACCCTAACCCTAACCCTAACCCTAACCCTAAACTAAACTCTATCCCTAACCCTAACACTAACCCTACCCCAAACCAATCCCTAACCCTAACACTAACACAAACCCTAACCCTAACCCTAAGCCTAACCGAAACCCAAACCCTAATCCTAATACTAAACCTAACCCTAATCCTAACCCTAACACTAACCCTAACCCAAGCCCAAACCCTAACCCCAAACCTAACCGTAAAACTAACCCTAACCCTAACACTAAACCTAACCCAAACCCTAACGCTAACCCTAACCCTAAGCCCTAACCCTAACCCTAACCCTAACCTTAACCCTAACCCAAACCCTAACCCAAACCCTAACCCTAACACTAAACCTAACCCAAACGCTAACCCTATACCTTACTCTAACCCAAACCCAATCCCTAACCCTAAACCTAACCCAAACCCAAACCCTAACCCTAAGCCTAACCCAAACCCTAAAAGTAACCTAAACCCAAGCCCTAACCCTAACCCAAGCCCTAAAACTAACCCTAACTCTAACCCTAAACCTAACCCTAACCCTTACCCTAACCCTAACACTAACCCTAAACCAAACCAAACCCTAACCCTAACCCTAAACCTAACCCTAAGCCTAATCTAAACGCTAACCCTAACACTTACCCTAACCATAACCCTAAGCCTAACCCTAACCCAAACCCACACCCTAAACCTATTCCGAACCCTAAACCTAACCCTAACCCTAAACCTAACCCTAACTCAAACCCAAACCTAAACACTAACCCTAACCCAAACCCTAAACCTAATCCTAACCCTAACCATAACCCAAACCCAAACCCTAACCGTAACCCTATCCCTAACACAAACCCTAACCCTAAAATTAACCCTAAGCTAAACCCTAACCGTAACACTAAACCTAACGCTATCCCTATCGCTTAGCCCTAACCTTAACCCGAACCCTAACCCTAAGCCAAGCCCTAACCCTAACTCTAACTCTAACCCTAAACCTAATCCTAACCCTAACTAAAACCATAACCCTAACTATAACCCTAACCGTAACCCATAAACAAACCCTAACCCTAACCCTAAACCTAACCCTACTCTGAACCCTAATCGTAACTCTAACCCGAACCCTAACCCAACCCGTAACCCTAACCCTAACGCTAACCCCTAACCCTATCCCCAAACTTAACCCTAACCCAAACCCTAACACAAACCCTAACCCTAAACTTAAACCTAACCCAAACCCTAACCCGATCCCTTACTCTAACCCAAACCCAAACCCTAAACCTAACCCTAACCCAAACATTAACCCTAACACTAACCCTAACCCTAAACCTAAACCTAACCCAAACACAAACCCTAACCCTAAGCCTAACCCAAAACTTAAACATAACCTAAACCCAAGCCCTAACCCTTACCCTAACCCTAAACAAAGCCCTAAAACTAACCCTAACCCTAACCCTAACCCAAACCTAAACCCTAACCCAAACACTAACCCTAACCCTAACCCTAAACCAAACCTAAATTCTAATCCTAACCCTAACCCTAACCCTAACCCTAACCCTTACCTAAACTCTATCCCTAACCCTAACACTAACCCTACCCCAAACCAATCCCTAACACTAACCCTAAACCTAACCCTAAACCAAACCTAAACCCTAACCCTAACCCTAACCCTAACCCTAAACCTAATCCTAATCTTAATCCTAACCCTAACCCTAAACCAAAACTAAACCCTAACCCTAACCCTAACCCTAAGCCTTACCCTAACCCAAACCCACACCCTAAACCTAACCCGAACCCTAAACCTAACCCTAAACCAAACCCTAAACCTAACCCTAACCCTAACCCTTACACAAGCCCTAACCCTAACACTTACCCAAACCCTTACCCTAAGCCTAACCCTAACCCAAACCCACACCCTAACCCTAAAGCTAACCCTAAGCCCAACCCTAAACCTAAGCCTAACCCTAACCCTAACTCAAACCCAAACCCAAACACTAACCCTAACCCAAACCCTAACCCTAACCCTAACCCTAAACCTAACCCTAACCATAACCATAACCCTAACCCAAACCCTAACCCTAACACTAACACTAACCCTGACCCGAACCCAAATCCTAACCCTAACCCTAACCCTAACCCTAACCCTAAACCAAACCCTAACCCTAACCCTAAGCCAAACCCTAACCCTAACTCTAACCCTAACCCTAAACCTAACACTAACCCAAGCCCAAACACTAACCCTAAACCTAACCCTAACTCTAACTCAAACCATAACCCTAACCATAACCCTAACCGTAACCCTTAAACAAACCCTAACCCTAACCCTAACCTAACCCTATCCTAAACCCTAACCGTAACACTAACCCTAAACCTAACCCAAACCCTAACCCTAACCCTAAGGCTAACCCCTAAACCTAACCCTAAACTTAACCCTAACCCAAACCATAACACAAAGCATAACCCTAACCTTAAACCTAACCCAAACCCTAATCCAATCCCTTACTCTAACCCAAACCCAAAACCAAACCCTAACCCTAACCCTAACCCTAACACTAACCCTAACACTAACCCTAACCCTAACCCTAACCCTAAACGACAACTAACCCTAACCCTAACCCTAACCCTTCCCGTAACCCTAACACTAACCCTAAACCAAACCAAACCCTAACACTAACCCTTAACCTAACCCTAACCCTAACCCAAACCCTAACCCTAACACTTACCCTAAACTTAACACTAAGCCTAATCCTAAACCAAACCCA
Source organism: Eospalax fontanierii (assembly GCA_035773235.1). Taxonomy (NCBI): domain Eukaryota; kingdom Metazoa; phylum Chordata; class Mammalia; order Rodentia; family Spalacidae; genus Eospalax; species Eospalax fontanierii. The sequence goes on from CM069537.1 coordinate 1,866,652, forward strand.
CACCCTAAATCTAACCATAACCCTATCCCTAACCCTAACCGAAACCCTATCCCTTACCCTAACCCAAACCCAAACTTCAACCCCAACCCTAAACCAATCCCAAACCCTAACCTTAACCCTAACCCTAAGCCAAACCCTAATCCTAACACTAACCGTAACACTAACCCTAATCCTAACCCTAACCCAAACCATAACACTAACACTTAACCTAACCCTAACCCTAAGCCTAATCCTAAACCAAACCCACACCCTAAACCTAACCATAACCCTAACCCTTACCCTAACCCTAACCCTATCCCAAACCCTAACACTAACCCAAACCCTAACCCTAACCCTAACCCTAACAAAAACCCAAACCCTAATCCTAACAGTAACTCTAACTCTAATCCTAACCTTAACCCTAACAATAACCCAAAACGAAACAATAACCGTAACCATACCACTCACCCTATCACTAACGCCTAACCCTGACCCTAAACCTAACCCTAACCCTAACCCTAAGCTAAATCAAACCCGACGCCTATCCTTAAACCAAACCCTAACTCAAGCCCAAACACTAACCCTAAACCTAACCCTAACCCCTCACAATAACCCTAACCTTAACCCTAACCCAAACCCTAAACCTATACCTAACCCTAACCCTAACCCGAACTCTAACCCTAAGCCTAACCCAAACCTTAAACCTAACCTAAACCCAAGCCCTAACTCTAACCCTAACCCTAACCCAAGCCCTAAAACTATCCTAAACCTAACCCTAACCCAAACCTAAACGCTAACCGAAACGTAACCCTGACCCTAACCTAAACCCTATCCCTAACCCAAACACTAACACAAACCCTAACCCTAACCCTAAGCCTAACCGAAACCCAAACCCTAATCCTAATACTAAACCTAACCCTAATCCTAACCCTAACACTAACCCTAACCCAAGCCCAAACACTAACCCCAACCCTAACCGTAACCTTATCCCTATCTCCTAGCCCTAAACCTAACCCTAACCCTAAGACAAACCCTAACCCTAACTCTAACCCTAACCCTAAATCTTACCCTAACCCAAGCCCAAACACTAACTCTAAACCTAACCCTAACCCTAACCCTAACCCTAACACTAACACAAACCCTAACCCTAAACGTAACCCTAAACCTAAGCCTACCCCAAATCCTAACCGTAACACTAACCCTAACCCTAACACTAAACCTAACCCAAACCCTAACGCTAACCCTAACCCTAAGCCCTAACCCTAACCCTAAACTTAAACCTAACCCAAACCCTAACCCAAACCCTAACCCTAACATTAAACCTAACCCAACCCCTAACCCTATACCTTACTCTACCCAAACCCAATCCCTAACCCTAACCCTAACCCTAACCGTAACCCTAAATCTAAACCTAACCCCAAACCCAAACGCTAACCCTAAGCCTAACCCAAACCCTAAACCTAACCTAAACCCAAGTCCTATCCCTAACCCTAACCCTAACCCAAGCCCTAAAACTAACCCTAACCCTAACACTAAACCTAACCCTAACCCTTACCCTAACCCTAACACTAACCCTAAACCAAACCAAACCCTAACCCTAAGCCTAAACGTAACCCTAACCCTAATCCAAACCCTAACCCTAACACTTACCCTAACCCTAACCCTAAGCCTGATCCTAACCTAAACCCACACCCTAAACCTAACCCGAACCCTAAACATAACCCTAAACGAAACCCTAACCCTAACCCTAACCCTAACCCTAACCCTTACACAAGCCCTAACCCTAACACTTACCCTAACCCTTACCCTAATCCTAACCCTAAACCTAACCCTAACACAAACCCTAACCGTAACCCTAATCCTAACACTAACCCTAACCCAAACCCTAACCGTAACACTAACCCTAACCCAAACCCTAACCCTAACCCTAACCCTAAACCCTAACCCTAACCCTAACCCTAACCTTAACCCTAACCCAAACCCTAACCCAAACCCTAACCCTAACCCTAACATTTCCCTAACCCTAACACTAACCCTAAACCAAACCAAACCGTAACCCTAACACTAAACCTAACCCTAACCCTAACCCAAACACTAATCCTAACACTTACCCTAACCCTAACCCTAAGCCTAATCTTAAAACAAACTCACACCTTAAATCTAACCATAACCCTAACCCTAACCCTAACTCTAACCGAAACCTTATCCCTTACCCTAACCCAAACACAAACTTCAACCCTAACCCTAACCCAAAACCAAACCCTAACCCTAACCCTAACCCTAAGCCAAACCCTAATCCTAACACTAACCCTAACAATAACCCTAACCCTAACCCTTAACCTAACCCTAATCCTAACCCAAACCCTAACCCTAACACTTACCCTAAACTTAACACTAAGCCTAATCCTAAACCAAACCCACACCCTAAATCTAACCATAACCCTATCCCTAACCCTAACCGAAACCCTATCCCTTACCCTAACCCAAACCCAAACTTCAACCCCAACCCTAAACCAATCCCAAACCCTAACCTTAACCCTAACCCTAAGCCAAACCCTAATCAAAACACTAACCGTAACACTAACCCTAATCCTAACCCTAACCCAAACCATAACACTAACACTTAACCTAACCCTAACCCTAAGCCTAATCCTAAACCAAACCCACACCCTAAACCTAACCATAACCCTAACCCTTACCCTAACCCTAACCCTAACCCTATCCCAAACCCTAACACTAACCCAAACCCTAACCCTAACCCTAACCCTAACAAAAACCCAAACCCTAATCCTAACAGTAACCCTAACTCTAATCCTAACCTTAACCCTAACCCTAACCCAAACCGAAACCCTAACCGTAACCCTAACACTAACCCTATCACTAACGCCTAACTCTGACCCTAACCCTAACCCTAAGCCAAACCAAACCCGACCCCTATCCCGAAACCTAACCCTAACCCAAGCCCAAACACTAACCCTAAACCTAACACTAACCCCTCACAATAACCCTAACCTTAACCCTAACCCAAACCCTAACCCAAACCCTAACCCTATCCCTAACACTAACCCTAACCCTAACCCAAGCCCTAAAACTATCCTAAACCTAACCGTAACCCAAACCTAAACGCTAACCGAAACCCTAACCCTGACCCTAACCTAAACCCTATCCCTAACCCTAACACTAACACAAACCCTAACCCTAACCCTAAGTCTAACCGAAACCCAAACCCTAATCCTAATACTAAACCTAACCCTAATCCTAACCCTAACACTAACCGTAACCCAAGCCCTAACCCTAACCCCAACCCTAACCGTAACACTATCCCTATCGCCTAGGCCTAAACTTAACCCTAACCCTAAGACAAACCCTAAAAATAAATCTAACCCTAACTCTAAATCTTACCCTAACCCAAGCCCAAACACTAAGCCTAAAGCTAAACCTAACCCTAACCCAAACCCTAACCCTTACCCTAACCCTAACCCTAACACAAACCCTAACCCTAAACGTAACCCTAAACCTAACCCAAACACTAACCCCAAAAATAGCCCTTACCCTATCGATAACATTAACCCTAACACAAACCAAACCCTAACCCTAACCCTAACCCAACCCTAACAACCCTAACCCTAAACCTAACCCTAACCCTAACCCTAACCCTAACCCTAACCCAAACACTAACCCCAAAAATAACCCTCACCCTATCGATAACATTAACCCTAACACAAACCAAACCCTAACCCTAACCCTAACCCAACCCTAACAACCCTAACCCTAACCCTAACCCTAACCCTAACCCTAAACCTAACCCTAACCCTAACACTAACCCTAACCCTAATCCTAACACTAAACCTAACGCAAACCCTAACCATAACTCTAACTCTAACCCGAACCCTAACACTAACCCTAACCCTAACCGCTAACCCTAACCCTAACCCTAACCCTAACCCTAACCCTAACCCTAATCCTAACACTAACCTTAACGCAAACCCTAACCGTAACTCTAACTCTAACCCGAACCCTAACACTAACCCTAACCCTAACCGCTAACCCTAACCCTAACCCGAACCATAAGCCTAAACCCTAAACCCTAAACCTAACCCTAACCCTAACACAAAACCTAACACTAACCCTAAACCAAATCCTAACCCTAACCATAAAACAACGTGTAACAGTAACCCTACACCTAACCCTAAACCCAAACCTAACCCTTACCCTATCCGTAACATTAACCCTAACCCAAACCAAACCCTAACTCTAACCCTAACCCTAACGCTAACCCAAAACCGAAACCTAAACCTAACCCTAACCCTAACCTAACCCTAACCCTAACCCTAACCCTAACCCTAACCCTAAACCCCACCCTAACCCTAAACCTAACACTAAACCAAACCCCAACTCTAAACCTAACTCTAACCCAAACCTAAACCTTAACCGTAACCTTAATCCTAACATTAACCCTAACCCTAAACGACGACTAACCCTAACCCTAACCCTAACCCTTCCCGTAACCCTAACACTAACCCTAAACCAAACCAAACCCTAACACTAACCCTTAACCTAACCCTAACCCTAACCCAAACCCTAA
>CM069537.1:1871315-1876315 GCA_035773235.1 Eospalax fontanierii
ACCTAAAAAAAACATAACCTAAACCCAAGCCCTAACCCTTACCCTAACCCTAAACAAAGCCCTAAAACTAACCCTAAACCCTAACCCTAACCCAAACCTAAACCCTAACCCAAACACTAACCCTAACCCTAACCCTAAACCAAACCTAAATTCTAATCCTAACCCTAACCCTAACCCCTAACCCTAACCCTTACCTAAACTCTATCCCTAACCCTAACACTAACCCTACCCCAAACCAATCCCTAACACTAACCCTAAACCTAACCCTAAACCAAACCTAAACCCTAACCCTAACTCCTAACCCTAACCTTAAACCTAATCCTAATCTTAATCCTAACCCTAACCCTAAACCAAAACCTAAACCCTAACCCTAACCCTAACCCTAAGCCTTACCCTAACCCAAACCCACACCCTAAACCTAACCCGAACCCTAAACCTAACCCTAACCAAACCCTAAACCTAACCCTAACCCTAACCCTTACACAAGCCCTACCCTAACACTTACCCAAACCCTTACCCTAAGCCTAACCCTAACCCAAACCCACACCCTAACCCTAAAGCTAACCCTAAGCCCAACCCTAAACCTAAGCCTAACCCTAACCCTAACTCAAACCCAAACCCAAACACTAACCCTAACCCAAACCCTAACCCTAACCCTAACCCTAAACCTAACCCTAACCATAACCATAACCCCTAACCCAAACCCCTAACCCTAACACTAACACTACCTGACCCGAACCTCCCGAACCATCCTAACCCTAACCCTAACCCTAACCCTAAACCAAACCCTAACCCTAACCATAACCCAACCCCAAACCCTAACCCTAACCCTAACACTAACCCTAACACAAAACCTAACATTCAACCTAACCCTACCCTAAACCCTAACTGTAACACTAACCCTAACCCTATCCCTTTCGCTTAGCCCTAACCCTAACCCTAACCCCTATGCCAAACCCTAACCCTAACTCTAACCCTAACCCTAAACCTAACCCTAACCCAAGCCCAAACACTAACCCAAAACCTAACCCTAACCCTAACTCAAACCATAACCCCTAACCATAACCCTAACCATAACCCTTAAACAAACCCTAACCCTAACCCTAAACCTAACCCTACCCTAAACCCTAACCATAACACTAACCCTAAACCTAACCCAACCCCTAACCCTAACCCTAACGCTAACCCCTAACCCTAACCCTAAACTTAACCCTAACCCAAACCCTAACACAAAACCTAACCCTAACCTTAAAACCTAACCCAAACCCTAACCCAATCCCTTACTCTAACCCAAACCCAAACCCAAACCCTAACCCTAACCCTAACCCTAACACTAACCCTAACACTAACCCTAAGCCTAAACCTGAACCTAACCCAAACACAAACCCTAACCCTACAAACCACTAAAACTACTGAAGAAAGAAAAACATGAATAAAAACCCTCCTAACCCAAACCTTAAACCTAACCTAAACCCAATCCCTAACCCTTACCCTAACCCTAACCCAATCCCGAAAACTAACCCTAACCCTAACCCTAACCCAAACCTAAACCCTAACCCAAACACTACCCTAACCCTAACCCTAAACCAAACCTAAACCCTAACCCTAACCCTAACCCTAACCCTAACCCTAAATTAAACTCTATCCCTAACCCTAACACTAACCCTACCCCAAACCAATCTCTAAACCTAACCCTAACCCTAACCCTAAATCAAATCTAAACCCTAACCCTAACCCTAACCCTAACCCTAAAAAAACCCAAACCCTAATCCTAACAGTAACCCGAACTCTAATCCTAACGTTAACCCTAACCCTAACCCAAACCGAAACCCTAACCGTAACCCTAACACTCACCCTATCACTAACGCCTAACCCTGACCCTAAACCTAACCCTAACCCTAACCCTAAGCCAAACCAAACCCGACCCCTATTCCTAAACCTAACCCTCACCCAAGTCCAAACACTAACCCTAAACCTAACCCTAACCCCTCACAATAACCCTAACCCAAACCCTAACCCAAACCTAACCCTATCACTAACCTAACCCTAACCTGAACCCTAAGCCTAAGCCTAACCCAAACCCTAAACCTAACCTAAACCCACGCCCTAATTCTAATCCTAACCCTTAACCCAAGCCCTAAAACTATCCTAAACCTAACCCTAACCCAAACCTAAACGCTAATGAAACCCTAACCCTGCCCTAACCTAAACCCTATCCCTAACCCTAACACTAACACAAACACTAACCCTAACCCTAAGCCTAACCGAAAACCCAAACCCTAATCCTAATACTAAACCTAACCCAAATCCTAAATATAACACTAACCCTAACCCAAGCCCAAACCCTAACCCCCAAACCTAACCGTAAAAACTAATCCTAACCCTAACACTAATCCAAACCCAAACCCTAACGCTAACCCTAACCCTGACTCTAACCCAAATCTAACCCTAAACGTAACCCTAACCCTAACCCTAACCCTAATCCTAATTCTAACCCTAACCGTAACCATAACCCTAACTCAAACCCTGACCCTAACCCTAACCCAAACCAAAAACCTAACCTTAATCCTAACCCAGACCTATCACCAACCCTAAATCTAACACTAACCCTAACCCTAACCCAAACCCAAACCCTAAACCTAACCCTAACACAAACCGATACCCCAACCATAACCCTAACCCTAACCCTAACCCTAACCCTAAACCTAACCTAAACCCAAGCCCTAATCCTAACCCTAACCCAAGCCCTAAAACTAACCCTAACCCTAACCCTAACCCAAACCTAAACCCTAACACAAACCCTAACCGTAACCCTAAACCAAACCTAAACCTTAACCCTAACCCTAACCCTAACCTAAACTCTGTCACTAACCCTAACACTAACCCTACCCCAAACCAATCCCTAACCCTAGCCCTAACCCTAACCTTAAACCAACCTCTCACAGTAACCTTAACCTTACCCTAAGCCCAAACCTAACTCTTACCCTATCCGTAATATAAAGCCTAACCCAAATCAATCCCTAACCCAAACCCTAAAACTAACCCTAACCCAAAACCTAAACCTAAACCTAACCCTAATCCTAAACCTAACCCTAATCCTAACCCTAACCCTAACATTAACCGTGACCCTAACCCAAATCCTAAGCCTAACCCTAACCGTAAACCTGAACCAAATCCTAACCCTAACCCTAAAGCAAACCCAAACCCTAACACTAACCCAAACCGTAAACCTAACACAAACCCTAAACCTAAACCTAACCCTACCCTAAACCCTAACCGTAACACTAACCCTAACCCTATACCTATCACCTAGCCCTAACCCTAAATCTAACCCTAACCCTAACCCTAAGCCAAATGCTAACCCTAACTCTAACCCTAACCCTAACCCTAACCCTAACCCTAACCCTAACACAAACCCTAACCCTAACCCTTACCCTAACCCTAAACCTATCCCAAAACCTAACACTAACCCAAAGCCTAACCCTAACCCTAACGCTAACCGAAACCCAAACCTTAATCTTAACACTAAACCTAACCCTAATCCTAATCCTAACACTAACCGTAACTCAAGCCCAAACCCTAACCCTAACCCTAACACAAACCGTAACCCTAACCCTAACCCTAAACCTAAGCCTACCCCAAACCCTAACCGTAACACTAACCCTAACCCTAACCCTAACCCTAACCCAAAACCTAACCCTCACCCTAACCCTATCCCCTAACCCTAACCCTAACCTTAACCCTAATCCAAACCCTAACCCAAAACCTAACCCTAACCCTAAACCTAACCCAAACACTAACACTATACCTTACTCTAACGAAAACCCAAACCCTAACCCTAAGCCTAACCCAAACCCTAAACCTAACCTAAACCCAAGCCCTAAACCTAACCCTAACCCTAACCCAAGCCCTAAAACTAAACCTAACCATAACCCTAACCCTTACCATAACCCTAACACTAACCCTAAACCAAACCAAACCCTAACCCTAAGCCTAAACCTAACCCTAACCCTAATTCAAACCCTAACCCTAACACTTACCCTAACCGTAGCCCTAAGCCTAACCCTAACCAAAACCCGCACACTAAACCTAACCCGAACCCTAAACCTAACCCTAAACGAAACCCTAACCCTAACCCTAACCCTAACCCTTACACAAGCCCTAACACTAACCCTTACCCTAACCCTAACCGTAAGCCTAAACCTAACCCAAACCCACACCATAACCCTAACACTAAAACTAACCCCAACCCTAAACCTAACCCTAACCCTAACCCTAACTCAAACCTAAACCCTAACACTAACCCTAACCCAAAACCTAACCCTAACCTAATCCTAATTCTAATCCTAACCGTAACCATAACCCTAACCCAAACCCTAACCGTAACGCTAACCCTAACCCTGACTCTAACCCAAATCCGAACCCTAAACGTAACCCTAACCCTAACTCTAACCCTAATTCTAATTCTAACCCTAACCGTAACCATAACCCTAACTCAAACCCTGACCCTAACCCTAACCCAAACCAAAAACCTAACCTTAATCCTAACCCTAAACCTATCACCAACCCTAAATCTAACACTAACCCTAACCCTAACCCTAACTCAAGCCCTAAAACTAACCCTAACCCTAACCCTAACCCAAACCTAAACCCTAACACAAACCCTAACCGTAACCCTAAACCAAACCTAAACCTTAACCCTAACCCTAACCCTAACCTAAACTCTGTCACTAACCCTAACTCTAACCCTACCCCAAACCAATCCCTAACCCTAGCCCTAACCCTAACCTTAAACCAACCTCTCACAGTAACCTTAACCTAACCCTACGCCCATACCTATCTCTTCCCCTATCCGTCATATAGCGCCTCACCCAGATCAAACCCTCACCCAGACCCTAAACCTAACCCTAACCCAAAACCTAAACCTAAACCTAACCCTAATCCTAAACCTAACCCTAACCCTAACCCTAACCCTAACATTAACCGTGACCCAAACCAAA
>CM069537.1:1881315-1893815 GCA_035773235.1 Eospalax fontanierii
CTCACAGTAACCTTAACCTAACCCTAACCCCAAACCTAACCCTTACCCTATCCGTAATATTAACCCTAACCCAAATCAAACCCTAACCCTAACCATAACCCTAACCCTAACCCAAAACCTAAACCTAAACCTAACCCTAACCCTAACCATAACCCCAAACCTAACACTAAACCTAACCTTAAACGAAACCCTAACCCTAACCCTGACCCTAACACTAATCCTGACCCTAACCGAAATCCTAACCCTAACCCTATCCCTAACCCTAACCCTAAACCTAACACAAACCCTAAACCTAAACCTAAAGCTACCCTAAACCCTAACCCTAACCCTAACACTAACCCTAACACAAAACCTAACCATAAACCTAACCCTACCCTAAACCCTAACTGTAACACTAACCCTAACCCTATCCCTTTCGCTTAGCCCTAACCCTAACCCTAACCCTAAGCCAAACCCTAACCCTAACTCTAACCCTAGCCCTAAACCTAACACTAACCCAAGCCCAAACACTAACCCTAAACCTAACCCTAACTCTAACTCAAACCATAACCCTAACCATAACCCTAACCGTAACCCTTAAACAAACCCTAACCCTAACCCTAACCTAACCGTACCCTAAACCCTAACCGTAACACTAACCCTAAACCTAACCCAAACCCTAACCCTAACCCTAAGGCTAACACCTAACCCTAACCCTAAACTTAACCCTAACGCAAACCATAACACAAAGCATAACCCTAACCTTAAACCTAACCCAAACCCTAATCCAATCCCTTACTCTAACCCAAACCCAAAACCAAACCCTAACCCTAACCCTAACCCTAACACTAACCCTAACACTAACCCTAACCCTAACCCTAACCCTAAACGACCACTAACCCTAACCCTAACCCTAACCCTTCCCGTAACCCTAACACTAACCCTAAACCAAACCAAACCCTAACACTAACCCTTAACCTAACCCTAACCCTAACCCAAACCCTAACCCTAACACTTACCCTAAACTTAACACTAAGCCTAATCCTAAACCAAACCCACACCCTAAATCTAACCATAACCCTATCCCTAACCCTAACCGAAACCCTATCCCTTACCCTAACCCAAACCCAAACTTCAACCCCAACCCTAAACCAATCCCAAACCCTAACCTTAACCCTAACCCTAAGCCAAACCCTAATCCTAACACTAACCGTAACACTAACCCTAATCCTAACCCTAACCCAAACCATAACACTAACACTTAACCTAACCCTAACCCTAAGCCTAATCCTAAACCAAACCCACACCCTAAACCTAACCATAACCCTAACCCTTACCCTAACCCTAACCCTATCCCAAACCCTAACACTAACCCAAACCCTAACCCTAACCCTAACCCTAACAAAAACCCAAACCCTAATCCTAACAGGAACTCGAACTCTAATCCTAACCTTAACCCTAAGAATAACCCAAAACGAAACCCTAACCGTAACCATACCACTCACCCTATCACTAACGCCTGACCCTGACCCTAAACCTAACCCTAACCCTAACCCTAAGCTAAATCAAACCCTACGCCTATCCTTAAACCAAACCCTAACTCAAGCCCAAACACTAACCCTAAACCTAACCCTAACCCCTCACAATAACCCTAACCTTAACCCTAACCCAAACCCTAAACCTATACCTAACCCTAACCCTAACCCGAACTCTAACCCTAAGCCTAACCCAAACCTTAAACCTAACCTAAACCCAAGCCCTAACTCTAACCCTAACCCTAACCCAAGCCCTAAAACTATCCTAAACCTAACCCTAACCCAAACCTAAACGCTAACCGAAACGTAACCCTGACCCTAACCTAAACCCTATTCCTAACCCAAACACTAACACAAACCCTAACCCTAACCCTAAGCCTAACCGAAACCCAAACCCTAATCCTAATACTAAACCTAACCCTAATCCTAACCCTAACACTAACCCTAACCCAAGCCCAAACACTAACCCCAACCCTAACCGTAACCTTATCCCTATCTCCTAGCCCTAAACCTAACCCTAACCCTAAGACAAACCCTAACCCTAACTCTAACCCTAACCCTAAATCTTACCCTAACCCAAGCCCAAACACTAACTCTAAACCTAACCCTAACCCTAACCCTAACCCTAACCCTAACACTAACACAAACCCTAACCCTAAACGTAACCCTAAACCTAAGCCTACCCCAAATCCTAACCGTAACACTAACCCTAACCCTAACACTAAACCTAACCCAAACCCTAACGCTAACCCTAACCCTAAGCCCTAACCCTAACCCTAAACTTAACCCTAACCCAAACCCTAACCCAAACCCTAACCCTAACATTAAACCTAACCCAACCCCTAACCCTATACCTTACTCTACCCAAACCCAATCCCTAACCCTAACCCTAACCCTAACCGTAACCCTAAATCTAAACCTAACCCAAACCCAAACGCTAACCCTAAGCCTAACCCAAACCCTAAACCTAACCTAAACCCAAGTCCTATCCCTAACCCTAACCCTAACCCAAGCCCTAAAACTAACCCTAACCCTAACACTAAACCTAACCCTAACCCTTACCCTAACCCTAACACTAACCCTAAACCAAACCAAACCCTAACCCTAAGCCTAAACGTAACCCTAACCCTAATCCAAACCCTAACCCTAACACTTACCCTAACCCTAACCCTAAGCCTGATCCTAACCTAAACCCACACCCTAAACCTAACCCGAACCCTAAACATAACCCTAAACGAAACCCTAACCCTAACCCTAACCCTAACCCTAACCCTTACACAAGCCCTAACCCTAACACTTACCCTAACCCTTACCCTAATCCTAACCCTAAACCTAACCCTAACACAAACCCTAACCGTAACCCTAATCCTAACACTAACCCTAACCCAAACCCTAACCGTAACACTAACCCTAACCCAAACCCTAACCCTAACCCTAACCCTAAACCCTAACCCTAACCCTAACCCTAACCTTAACCCTAACCCAAACCCTAACCCAAACCCTAACCCTAACCCTAACATTTCCCTAACCCTAACACTAACCCTAAACCAAACCAAACCGTAACCCTAACACTAAACCTAACCCTAACCCTAACCCAAACACTAATCCTAACACTTACCCTAACCCTAACCCTAAGCCTAATCTTAAAACAAACTCACACCTTAAATCTAACCATAACCCTATCCCTAACCCTAACTCTAACCGAAACCTTATCCCTTACCCTAACCCAAACACAAACTTCAACCCTAACCCTAACCCAAAACCAAACCCTAACCCTAACCCTAACCCTAAGCCAAACCCTAATCCTAACACTAACCCTAACAATAACCCTAACCCTAACCCTTAACCTAACCCTAACCCTAACCCAAACCCTAACCCTAACACTTACCCTAAACTTAACACTAAGCCTAATCCTAAACCAAACCCACACCCTAAATCTAACCATAACCCTATCCCTAACCCTAACCGAAACCCTATCCCTTACCCTAACCCAAACCCAAACTTCAACCCCAACCCTAAACCAATCCCAAACCCTAACCTTAACCCTAACCCTAAGCCAAACCCTAATCAAAACACTAACCGTAACACTAACCCTAATCCTAACCCTAACCCAAACCATAACACTAACACTTAACCTAACCCTAACCCTAAGCCTAATCCTAAACCAAACCCACACCCTAAACCTAACCATAACCCTAACCCTTACCCTAACCCTAACCCTAACCCTATCCCAAACCCTAACACTAACCCAAACCCTAACCCTAACCCTAACCCTAACAAAAACCCAAACCCTAATCCTAACAGTAACCCTAACTCTAATCCTAACCTTAACCCTAACCCTAACCCTAACCCAAACCCTAACCCTAACACTTACCCTAAACTTAACACTAAGCCTAATCCTAAACCAAACCCACACCCTAAATCTAACCATAACCCTATCCCTAACCCTAACCGAAACCCTATCCCTTACCCTAACCCAAACCCAAACTTCAACCCCAACCCTAAACCAATCCCAAACCCTAACCTTAACCCTAACCCTAAGCCAAACCCTAATCCTAACACTAACCGTAACACTAACCCTAATCCTAACCCTAACCCAAACCATAACACTAACACTTAACCTAACCCTAACCCTAAGCCTAATCCTAAACCAAACCCACACCCTAAACCTAACCATAACCCTAACCCTTACCCTAACCCTAACCCTATCCCAAACCCTAACACTAACCCAAACCCTAACCCTAACCCTAACCCTAACAAAAACCCAAACCCTAATCCTAACAGTAACTCTAACTCTAATCCTAACCTTAACCCTAACAATAACCCAAAACGAAACCCTAACCGTAACCATACCACTCACCCTATCACTAACGCCTAACCCTGACCCTAAACCTAACCCTAACCCTAACCCTAAGCTAAATCAAACCCGACGCCTATCCTTAAACCAAACCCTAACTCAAGCCCAAACACTAACCCTAAACCTAACCCTAACCCCTCACAATAACCCTAACCTTAACCCTAACCCAAACCCTAAACCTATACCTAACCCTAACCCTAACCCGAACTCTAACCCTAAGCCTAACCCAAACCTTAAACCTAACCTAAACCCAAGCCCTAACTCTAACCCTAACCCTAACCCAAGCCCTAAAACTATCCTAAACCTAACCCTAACCCAAACCTAAACGCTAACCGAAACGTAACCCTGACCCTAACCTAAACCCTATCCCTAACCCAAACACTAACACAAACCCTAACCCTAACCCTAAGCCTAACCGAAACCCAAACCCTAATCCTAATACTAAACCTAACCCTAATCCTAACCCTAACACTAACCCTAACCCAAGCCCAAACACTAACCCCAACCCTAACCGTAACCTTATCCCTATCTCCTAGCCCTAAACCTAACCCTAACCCTAAGACAAACCCTAACCCTAACTCTAACCCTAACCCTAAATCTTACCCTAACCCAAGCCCAAACACTAACTCTAAACCTAACCCTAACCCTAACCCTAACCCTAACACTAACACAAACCCTAACCCTAAACGTAACCCTAAACCTAAGCCTACCCCAAATCCTAACCGTAACACTAACCCTAACCCTAACACTAAACCTAACCCAAACCCTAACGCTAACCCTAACCCTAAGCCCTAACCCTAACCCTAAACTTAACCCTAACCCAAACCCTAACCCAAACCCTAACCCTAACATTAAACCTAACCCAACCCCTAACCCTATACCTTACTCTACCCAAACCCAATCCCTAACCCTAACCCTAACCCTAACCGTAACCCTAAATCTAAACCTAACCCAAACCCAAACGCTAACCCTAAGCCTAACCCAAACCCTAAACCTAACCTAAACCCAAGTCCTATCCCTAACCCTAACCCTAACCCAAGCCCTAAAACTAACCCTAACCCTAACACTAAACCTAACCCTAACCCTTACCCTAACCCTAACACTAACCCTAAACCAAACCAAACCCTAACCCTAAGCCTAAACGTAACCCTAACCCTAATCCAAACCCTAACCCTAACACTTACCCTAACCCTAACCCTAAGCCTGATCCTAACCTAAACCCACACCCTAAACCTAACCCGAACCCTAAACATAACCCTAAACGAAACCCTAACCCTAACCCTAACCCTAACCCTAACCCTTACACAAGCCCTAACCCTAACACTTACCCTAACCCTTACCCTAATCCTAACCCTAAACCTAACCCTAACACAAACCCTAACCGTAACCCTAATCCTAACACTAACCCTAACCCAAACCCTAACCGTAACACTAACCCTAACCCAAACCCTAACCCTAACCCTAACCCTAAACCCTAACCCTAACCCTAACCCTAACCTTAACCCTAACCCAAACCCTAACCCAAACCCTAACCCTAACCCTAACATTTCCCTAACCCTAACACTAACCCTAAACCAAACCAAACCGTAACCCTAACACTAAACCTAACCCTAACCCTAACCCAAACACTAATCCTAACACTTACCCTAACCCTAACCCTAAGCCTAATCTTAAAACAAACTCACACCTTAAATCTAACCATAACCCTATCCCTAACCCTAACTCTAACCGAAACCTTATCCCTTACCCTAACCCAAACACAAACTTCAACCCTAACCCTAACCCAAAACCAAACCCTAACCCTAACCCTAACCCTAAGCCAAACCCTAATCCTAACACTAACCCTAACAATAACCCTAACCCTAACCCTTAACCTAACCCTAACCCTAACCCAAACCCTAACCCTAACACTTACCCTAAACTTAACACTAAGCCTAATCCTAAACCAAACCCACACCCTAAATCTAACCATAACCCTATCCCTAACCCTAACCGAAACCCTATCCCTTACCCTAACCCAAACCCAAACTTCAACCCCAACCCTAAACCAATCCCAAACCCTAACCTTAACCCTAACCCTAAGCCAAACCCTAATCAAAACACTAACCGTAACACTAACCCTAATCCTAACCCTAACCCAAACCATAACACTAACACTTAACCTAACCCTAACCCTAAGCCTAATCCTAAACCAAACCCACACCCTAAACCTAACCATAACCCTAACCCTTACCCTAACCCTAACCCTAACCCTATCCCAAACCCTAACACTAACCCAAACCCTAACCCTAACCCTAACCCTAACAAAAACCCAAACCCTAATCCTAACAGTAACCCTAACTCTAATCCTAACCTTAACCCTAACCCTAACCCAAACCGAAACCCTAACCGTAACCCTAACACTAACCCTATCACTAACGCCTAACTCTGACCCTAACCCTAACCCTAAGCCAAACCAAACCCGACCCCTATCCCGAAACCTAACCCTAACCCAAGCCCAAACACTAACCCTAAACCTAACACTAACCCCTCACAATAACCCTAACCTTAACCCTAACCCAAACCCTAACCCAAACCCTAACCCTATCCCTAACACTAACCCTAACCCTAACCCAAGCCCTAAAACTATCCTAAACCTAACCGTAACCCAAACCTAAACGCTAACCGAAACCCTAACCCTGACCCTAACCTAAACCCTATCCCTAACCCTAACACTAACACAAACCCTAACCCTAACCCTAAGTCTAACCGAAACCCAAACCCTAATCCTAATACTAAACCTAACCCTAATCCTAACACTAACACTAACCGTAACCCAAGCCCTAACCCTAACCCCAACCCTAACCGTAACACTATCCCTATCGCCTAGGCCTAAACTTAACCCTAACCCTAAGACAAACCCTAAAAATAACTCTAACCCTAACTCTAAATCTTACCCTAACCCAAGCCCAACCACTAAGCCTAAAGCTAAACCTAACCCTAACCCAAACCCTAACCCTTACCCTAACCCTAACCCTAACACAAACCCTAACCCTAAACGTTACCCTAAACCTAACCCAAACACTAACCCCAAAAATAGCCCTTACCCTATCGATAGCATTAACCCTAACACAAACCAAACCCTAACCCTAACCCTAACCCAACCCTAACAACCCTAACCCTAAACCTAACCCTAACCCTAACCCTAACCCTAACCCTAACCCAAACACTACCCCCAAACATATCCCTTACCCTATCGATAACATTCACCCTCACACAAACCAAACCCTACCCCTAACCCTAACCCAACCCTAACAACCCTAACCCTAACCCTAACCCTAACCCTAACCCTAAACCTAACCCTAACCCTAACACTAACCCTAACCCTAATCCTAACACTAAACCTAACGCAAACCCTAACCATAACTCTAACTCTAACCCGAACCCTAACACTAACCCTAACCCTAACCGCTAACCCTAACCCTAACCCTAACCCTAACCCTAACCCTAACCCTAACCCTAATCCTAACACTAACCTTAACGCAAACCCTAACCGTAACTCTAACTCTAACCCGAACCCTAACACTAACCCTAACCCTAACCGCTAACCCTAACCCTAACCCGAACCATAAGCCTAAACCCTAAACCCTAAACCTAACCCTAACCCTAACACAAAACCTAACACTAACCCTAAACCAAATCCTAACCCTAACCATAAAACAACGTGTAACAGTAACCCTACACCTAACCCTAAACCCAAACCTAACCCTTACCCTATCCGTAACATTAACCCTAACCCAAACCAAACCCTAACTCTAACCCTAACCCTAACGCTAACCCAAAACCGAAACCTAAACCTAACCCTAACCCTAAACCTAACCCTAACCCTAACCCTAACCCTAACCCTAAACCCCACCCTAACCCTAAACCTAACACTAAACCAAACCCCAACTCTAAACCTAACTCTAACCCAAACCTAAACCTTAACCGTAACCTTAATCCTAACATTAACCCTAACCCTAAACGACGACTAACCCTAACCCTAACCCTAACCCTTCCCGTAACCCTAACACTAACCCTAAACCAAACCAAACCCTAACACTAACCCTTAACCTAACCCTAACCCGAACCCAAACCCTAACCCTAACACTTACCCTAAACTTAACACTAAGCCTAATCCTAAACCAAACCCACACCCTAAATCTAACCATAACCCTATCCCTAACCCTAACCGAAACCCTATCCCTTACCCTAACCCAAACCCAAACTTCAACCCCAACCCTAAACCAAACCCAAACCCTAACCTTAACCCTAACCCTAAGCCAAACCCTAATCCTAACACTAACCGTAACACTAACCCTAATCCTAACCCTAACCCAAACCATAACACTAACACTTAACCTAACCCTAACCCTAAGCCTAATCCTAAACCAAACCCACACCCTAAACCTAACCATAACCCTAACCCTTACCCTAACCCTAACCCTATCCCAAACCCTAACACTAACCCAAACCCTAACCCTAACCCTAACCCTAACAAAAACCCAAACCCTAATCCTAACAGTAACTCTAACTCTAATCCTAACCTTAACCCTAACAATAACCCAAAACGAAACCCTAACCGTAACCCTAACACTCACCCATCACTAACGCCTAACCCTGACCCTAAACCTAACCCTAACCCTAACCCTAAGCTAAACCAAACCCGACGCCTATCCTTAAACCAAACCCTAACTCAAGCCCAAACACTAACCCTAAACCTAACCCTTACCCCTCACAATAACCCTAACCTTAACCCTAACCCAAACCCTAAACCTATACCTAACCCTAACCCTAACCCGAACTCTAACCCTAAGCCTAACCCAAACCTTAAACCTAACCTAAACCCAAGCCCTAACTCTAACCCTAACCCTAACCCAAGCCCTAAAACTATCCTAAACCTAACCCTAACCCAAACCTAAACACTAACCGAAACGTAACCCTGACCCTAACCTAAACCCTATCCCTAACCCAAACACTAACACAAACCCTAACCCTAACCCTAAGCCTAACCGAAACCCAAACCCTAATCCTAATACTAAACCTAACCCTAATCCTAACCCTAACACTAACCCTAACCCAAGCCCAAACCCTAACCCCAACCCTAACTGTAACCTTATCCCTATCTCCTAGCCCTAAACCTAACCCTAACCCTAAGACAAACCCTAACCCTAACTCTAACCCTAACCCTAAATCTTACCCTAACCCAAGCCCAAACACTAACTCTAAATCTAACCCTAACGCTAACCCTAACCCTAACACTAACACAAACCCTAACCCTAAACGTAACCCTAAACCTAAGCCTACCCCAAATCCTAACCGTAACACTAACCCTAACCCTAACACTAAACCTAACCCAAACCCTAACGCTAACCCTAACCCTAACCCTAACCCTAAACCTAACCTAAACTCTATCCCTAACCCTAACACTAACCCTACCCCAAACCAATCCCTAACCCTAACACTAACACAAACCCTAACCCTAACCCTAAGCCTAACCGAAACCCAAACCCTAATCCTAATACTAAACCTAACCCTAATCCTAACCCTAACACTAACCCTAACCCAAGCCCAAACCCTAACCCCAAACCTAACCGTAAAACTAACCCTAACCCTAACACTAAACCTAACCCAAACCCTAACGCTAACCCTAACCCTAAGCCCTAACCCTAACCCTAACCCTAACCTTAACCCTAACCCAAACCCTAACCCAAACCCTAACCCTAACACTAAACCTAACCCAAACGCTAACCCTATACCTTACTCTAACTCAAACCCAATCCCTAACCCTAACCCTAACCCAAACCCAAACCCTAACCCTAACCCTAAACCCTATCCCTAACCCTAACACTAACACAAATCCTAACCCAAATCCTAACCGTAACACTAACCCTAACCCTAACCCTAACCCAAACCCTAACCCTCACCCTAACCCTAAACCCTAACCCTAACCCTAAGCTTAACCCTAATCCAAACCCTAATGCAAACCCTAACCCTAACCCTAAACCTAACCCAAACCCTAACCCTATACCTTCCTCTAACACAAACCCAAACCCTAACCCTAACCCTAAACGTAACCCTAACCCTAAACCTAAACCTAACCCAAACCCCAACCCTAACCCTAACCCTATCTCTATCGCCTATCCCTAACCCTAACCCTAACCATAAGCCAAACCCTAACCCAAACACTAACCATAACCCTAACCGTAACTCTAACCCTAACCCTAAACATAACCCTAACCCAAGCCCAAACACTAACCCCAAAAATAACCCTTACCTTATCAATAACATTAACCCTAACACAAAACAAACGTAAACCCTAACACTAACCCTAACCCTAACCCTATTCCTAAACCTAACCCTAACCCTAACCCTAACCCCAACCCTAACCCTAAACCTAACCCTAAACCAAACCCGAACTCTAAACCTAACTCTAAACCAAACCTCAACCTTAACCCTAACCTTAATCCTAACCCTAACCCTAACCCTAAACCACCCCTAACCCTAACCCTAACCCTACCCCCTCCCCTAAACCTAACATTAACCCTAATCCTAACAGTAACACTAACGCTAACAATAACCCTAACCCTAACCTAACCCGAACCCTAAACCTAACCCTAACCGTAACCCTAACCCTAACATTAACCCTAATCCTAACACTAACACTAACGCTAACCATAACCCTAACCCTAACCCTAATCCAAACCGAACTTCAACCCTAACCCTAACCAAAACCCTAACCACCCTAACCCTAACCCTAACCCTAACCCAAACCCTAATCCTAACACTAACACTAACGCTAACCCTAACCCTAACCCTAACCCTAAGCCAAACCAAAACCTACTCCTATCCCTAAACCTAACCCAAACCCAAGCCCAAACACTAAACCTAACCCTAACCCTAACCCTATAACCTAACCCTAACCCTAACCTTAATCCTAACCCAAAGCATAACCCAAACCCTATCCCTAACCCTAACCCTAACCCTAACCCGAACCCTAACACTAAGCCTAACCCAAACTCTAAACCTAACCTAAACCCAAGCCCTAACTCTAAACCTAAGCCTAACCCAAGCCCTAAAACTAACCCTACCCTAACCCTAAACCAAACCGTAAGCCTAACCGTATCCGTAATCCTATCCCTAACCCAATGCCAGACACTAACCCTAAACCTAGAAGTAGACCTGTCCCAAAACCTAATCCTTTCCCTAAACCTAACCCTAACACAAACCCTAACCGTAACCCTCATCCTAACACTAACCCTAACCCAAACCCTAACCGTAACACTAAGCTAACCCAAACCCTAACCCTAACCCTAACCCTAAACCCTAACCCTAACCCTAACCTTAACCCTAACCCAAACCCTAACCCAAACCCTAACCCTAACCCTAACATTTCCCTAACCCTAACACTAACCCTAAACCAAACCAAACCGTAACCCTAACACTAAACCTAACCCTAACCCTAACCCAAACACTAATCCTAACACTTACCCTAACCCTAACCCTAAGCCTAATCTTAAAACAAACTCACACCTTAAATCTAACCATAACCCTAACCCTAACCCTAACTCTAACCGAAACCTTATCCCTTACCCTAACCCAAACACAAACTTCAACCCTAACCCTAACCCAAAACCAAACCCTAACCCTAACCCTAAACCTAACCCAACCCCTAATCCTAACACTAACCCTAACACTAACCCTAACCGTAACCCTAACCCTAACCCAAACCCTAACACTAACACTTAACCTAACCCTAACCCTAAGCCTAATCCTAAACCACACCCACACCCTAAACCTAACCATAACCCTAACCCTTACCCTAACCCTAACCCTATCCCAAACCCTAACACTAACCCAAACCCTAACCCTAACCCTAACCCTAACCCTAACAAAAACCCAAACCCTAATCCTAACAGTAACCCTAACTCTAATCCTAACCTTAACCCCAACCCTAAACCAAACCGAAACCCTAACCGTATCCCTAACACTAACCCTATCACTAACGCCTAACTCTGACCCTAACCCTAACCCTAAGCCAAACCAAACCCGACCCCTATCCCGAAACCTAACCCTAACCCAAGCCCAAACACTAACCCTAAACCTAACAC
>CM069537.1:1898815-1933815 GCA_035773235.1 Eospalax fontanierii
TATCCCTTACCCTAACCCAAACACAAACTTCAACCCTAACCCTAACCCAAAACCAAACCCTAACCCTAACCCTAACCCTAAGACAAACCCTAATCCTAACACTAACCCTAACACTAACCCTAACCGTAACCCTAACCCTAACCCAAACCCTAACACTAACACTTAACCTAACCCTAACCCTAAGCCTAATCCTAAACCACACCCACACCCTAAACCTAACCATAACCCTAACCCTTACCCTAACCCTAACCCTATCCCAAACCCTACCACTAACCCAACCCCTAACCCTAACCCTAACCCTAACCCTAACAAAAACCCAAACCCTAATCCTAACAGTAACCCTAACTCTAATCCTAACCTTATCCCTAACCCTAACCCAAACCGAAACCCTAACCGTAACCCTAACACTAACCCTATCACTAACGCCTAACTCTGACCCTAACCCTAACCCTAAGCCAAACCAAACCCGACCCCTATCCCGAAACCTAACCCTAACCCAAGCCCAAACACTAACCCTAAACCTAAAACTAACCCCTCACAATAACCCTAACCTTAACCCTAACCCAAACCCTAACCCAAACCCTAACCCTATCCCTAACACTAACCCTAACCCTAACCCAAGCCCTAAAACTATCCTAAACCTAACCGTAACCCAAACCTAAACGCTAACCGAAACCCTAACCCTGACCCTAACCTAAACCCTATCCCTAACCCTAACACTAACACAAACCCTAACCCTAACCCTAAGTCTAACCGAAACCCAAACCCTAATCCTAATACTAAACCTAACCCTAATCCTAACCCTAACACTAACCGTAACCCAAGCCCTAACCCTAACCCCAACCCTAACCGTACCACTACCCCTATCCCCTAGGCCTAAACTTAACCCTAACCCTAAGACAAACCCTAAAAATAACTCTAACCCTAACTCTAAATCTTACCCTAACCCAAGCCCAAACACTAAGCCTAAAGCTAAACCTAACCCTAACCCAAACCCTAACCCTTACCCTAACCCTAACCCTAACACAAACCCTAACCCTAAACGTAGCCCTAAACCTAACCCAAACACTAACCCCAAAAATAACCCTTACCCTATCGATAACATTAACCCTAACACAAACCAAACCCTAACCCTAACCCTAACCCAACCCTAACAACCCTAACCCTAAACCTAACCCTAACCCTAACCCTAAGCCTAACCCTAACCCTATACATAACCCAAACACTAACCCCAAAAATAACCCTTACCCTATCGATAACATTAACCCTAACACAAACCAAACCCTAACCCTAACCCTAACCCAACCCTAACAACCCTAACCCTAACCCTAACCCTAACCGCTAACCCTAACCCTAACCCTAACCCTAACCCTAACCCTAACCCTAATCCTAACACTAACCTTAACGCAAACCATAACCGTAACTCTAACTCTAACCCGAACCCTAACACTAACCCTAACCCTAACCGCTAACCCTAACCCTAACCCGAACCATAAGCCTAAACCCTAAACCCTAAACCTAACCCTAACCCTAACACAAAACCTAACACTAACCCTAAACCAAATCCTAACCCTAACCATAAAACAACGTGTAACAGTAACCCTACACCTAACCCTAAACCCAAACCTAACCCTTACCCTATCCGTAACATTAACCCTAACCCAAACCAAACCCTAACTCTAACACTAACCCTAACGCTAACCCAAAACCGAAACCTAAACCTAACCCTAACCCTAAACCTAACCCTAACCCTAACCCTAACCCTAACCCTAACCCTAACCCTAAACCCCACCCTAACCCTAAACCTAACACTAAACCAAACCCCAACTCTAAACCTAACCCTAACCCAAACCTAAACCTTAACCGTAACCTTAATCCTAACATTAACCCTAACCCTAAACGACGACTAACCCTAACCCTAACCCTAACCCTTCCCGTAACCCTAACACTTACCCTAAACCAAACCAAACCCTAACACTAACCCTTAACCTAACCCTAACCCTAACCCAAACCCTAACCCTAACACTTACCTTAAACTTAACACTAAGCCTAATCCTAAACCAAACCCACACCCTAAATCTAACCATAACCCTATCCCTAACCCTAACCGAATCCCTATCCCTTACCCTAACCCAAACCCAAACTTCAACCCCAACCCTAAACCAAACCCAAACCCTAACCTTAACCCTAACCCTAAGCCAAACCCTAATCCTAACACTAACCGTAACACTAACCCTAATCCTAACCCTAACCCAAACCATAACACTAACACTTAACCTAACCCTAACCCTAATCCTATTCCTAAACCAAACCCACACCCTAAACCTAACCGTAACCCTAACCCTTACCCTAACCCTAAACCTATCCCAAACCCTAACACTAACCCAAACCCTAACCCTAACCCTAACCCTAACAAAAACCCAAACCCTAATCCTAACAGTAACTCTAACTCTAATCCTAACCTTAACCCTAACAATAACCCAAAACGAAACCCTAACCGTAACCCTAACACTCACCCTATCACTAACGCCTAACCCTGACCCTAAACCTAACCCTAACCCTAACCCTAAGCTAAACCAAACCCGACGCCTATCCTTAAACCAAACCCTAACTCAAGCCCAAACACTAACCCTAAACCTAACCCTAACCCCTCACAATAACCCTAACTTTAACCCTAACCCAAACCCTAAACCTATACCTAACCCTAACCCTAACCCGAACTCTAACCCTAAGCCTAACCCAAACCTTAAACCTAAGCTAAACCCAAGCCCTAACTCTAACCCTAACCCTAACCCAAGCCCTAAAACTATCCTAAACCTAACCCTAACCCAAACCTAAACGCTAACCGAAACGTAACCCTGACCCTAACCTAAACCCTATCCCTAACCCAAACACTAACACAAACCCTAACCCTAACCCTAAGCCTAACCGAAACCCAAACCCTAATCCTAATACTAAACCTAACCCTAATCCTAACCCTAACACTAACCCTAACCCAAGCCCAAACCCTAACCCCAACCCTAACCGTAACCTTATCCCTATCTCCTAGCCCTAAACCTAACCCTAACCCTAAGACAAACCCTAACCCTAACTCTAACCCTAACCCTAAATCTTACCCTAACCCAAGCCCAAACACTAACTCTAAATCTAACCCTAACGCTAACCCTAACCCTAACACTAACACAAACCCTAACCCTAAACGTAACCCTAAACCTAAGCCTACCCCAAATCCTAACCGTAACACTAACCCTAACCCTAACACTAAACCTAACCCAAACCCTAATGCTAACGCTAACCCTAAGCCCTAACCCTAACCCTAAACTTAACCCTAACCCAAACCCTAACCCAAACCCTAACCCTAACATTAAACCTAACCCAACCCCTAACCCTATACCTTACTCTACCCAAACCCAATCCCTAACCCTAACCCTAACCCTAACCGTAACCCTAAATCTAAACCTAACCCAAACCCAAACGCTAACCCTAAGCCTAACCCAAACCCTAAACCTAACCTAAACCCAAGTCCTATCCCTAACCCTAACCCTAACCCAAGCCCTAAAACTAACCCTAACCCTAACCCTAAACCTAACCCTAACCCTTACCCTAACCCTAACACTAACCCTAAACCAAACCAAACCCTAACCCTAAGCCTAAACCTAACCCTAACCCTAATCCAAACCCTAACCCTAACATTTACCCTAACCCTAACCCTAAGCCTGATCCTAACCTAAACCCACACCCTAAACCTAACCCGAACCCTAAACATAACCCTAAACGAAACCCTAACCCTAACCCTAACCCTAACCCTTACACAAGCCCTAACCCTAACACTTACCCTAAACCTTACCCTAAGCCTAACCCTAACCCAAACCCACACCCTAACCCTAACCCTAACCCTAAGCCCAACCCTAACCCTAAGCCTAACCCTAACCCTAACTCAAACCCAAACCCAAACACTAACCCTAACCCAAACCCTAACCCTAACCCTAACCCTAATCCTAACCCTAACCATAACCATAACCCTAACACAAACCCTAACCCTAACCCTAACACTAACCCTAACCGTAACCCAAACCCTAACCCTAACCCTAACCCTAACCCTAAACCAAACCCTAACCCTAAACATAACCATAACCCACACCCAAACCCTAACCCTAACCCTAACACTAACCCTAACACAGAACCTAACCATAAACCTAACCCTACCCTAAACCCTAACTGTAACACTAACCCTAACCCTATCCCTTTCGCTTAGCCCTAACCCTAACCCTAACCCTAACCCTAACCCTAAGCCAAACCTTAACCCTAACTCTAACCCTAACCCTAAACCTAACACTAACCCAAGCCCAAACACTAAACCTAATCCTAACCCTAACTCTAACTCAAACCAGAACCCTAACCATAACCCTAACCGGAACCCTTTAACAAACCCTAACCCTAACCCTAACCTAACCCTATCCTAAACCCTAACCGTAACACTAACACTAAACCTAACCCAAACCCTAACCCTAACCCTAAGGCTAACCCCTAACCCTAACCCTAAACTTAACCCTAACCCAAACCATAACACAAAGCATAACCCTAACCTTAAACCTAACCCAAACCCTAATCCAATCCCTTACTCTAACCCAAACCCAAAACCAAACCCTAACCCTAACCCTAACCCTAACACTAACCCTAACACTAACCCTAACCCTAACCCTAACCCTAAACCACCACTAACCCTAACCCTAACCCTAACCCTTCCCGTAACCCTAACACTAACCCTAAACCAAACCAAACCCTAACACTAACCCTTAACCTAACCCTAACCCTAACCCAAACCCTAACCCTAACACTTACCCTAAACTTAACACTAAGCCTAATCCTAAACCAAACCCACACCCTAAATCTAACCATAACCCTATCCCTAACCCTAACCGAAACCCTATCCCTTACCCTAACCCAAACCCAAACTTCAACCCCAACCCTAAACCAATCCCAAACCCTAACCTTAACCCTAACCCTAAGCCAAACCCTAATCCTAACACTAACCGTAACACTAACCCTAATCCTAACCCTAACCCAAACCATAACACTAACACTTAACCTAACCCTAACCCTAAGCCTAATCCTAAACCAAACCCACACCCTAAACCTAACCATAACCCTAACCCTTACCCTAACCCTAACCCTATCCCAAACCCTAACACTAACCCAAACCCTAACCCTAAACCTAACCCTAACAAAAACCCAAACCCTAATCCTAACAGTAACTCTAACTCTAATCCTAACCTTAACCCTAACAATAATACAAAACGAAACCCTAACCGTAACCCTAACACTCACCCTATCACTAACACCTAACCCTGACCCTAAACCTAACCCTAACCCTAACCCTAAGCTAAACCAAACCCGACGACTATCCTTAAACCAAACCCTAACTCAAGCCCAAACACTAACCCTAAATCTAACCCTAACCCCTCACAATAACCCTAACCTTAACCCTAACCCAAACCCTAAACCTATACCTAACCCTAACCCTAACCCGAACTCTAACCCTAAGCCTAACCCAAACCTTAAACCTAACCTAAACCCAAGCCCTAACTCTAACCCTAACCCTAACCCAAGTCCTAAAACTATCCTAAACCTAACCCTAACCCAAACCTAAACTCTAACCGAAACGTAACCCTGACCCTATCCTAAACCCTATCCCTAATCCAAACACTAACACAAACCCTAACCCTAACCCTAAGCCTAACCGAAACCCAAACCCTAATCCTAATACTAAACCTAACCCTAATCCTAACCCTAACACTAACCCTTACCCAAGCCCAAACCCTAACCCCAACCCTAACCGTAACCTTATCCCTATCTCCTAGCCCTAAACCTAACCCTAACCCTAAGACAAACCCTAACCCTAACTCTAACCCTAACCCTAAATCTTACCCTAACCCAAGCCCAAACACTAACTCTAAACCTAACCCTAACCCTAACCCTAACCCTAACACTAACACACACCCTAACCCTAACCGTAACCCTAAACCTAAGCCTACCCCAAATCCTAACCGTAACACTAACCCTAACCCTAACACTAAACCTAACCCAAACCCTAACGCTAACCCTAACCCTAAGCCCTAACCCTAACCCTAAACTTAACCCTAACCCAAACCCTAACCCAAACCCTAACCCTAACATTAAACCTAACCCAACCCGTAACCCTATACCTTACTCTACCCAAACCCAATCCCTAACCCTAACCCTAACCCTAACCGTAACCCTAAATCTAAACCTAACCCAAACCCAAACGCTAACCCTAAGCCTAACCCAAACCCTAAACCTAACCTAAACCCAAGTCCTATCCCTAACCCTAACCCTAACCCAAGCCCTAAAACTATCCCTAACCCTAACCCTAAACCTAACCCTAACCCTTACCCTAACCCTAACACTAACCCTAAACCAAACCAAACCCTAACCCTAAGCCTAAACCTAACCCTAACCCTAATCCAAACCCTAACCCTAACACTTACCCTAACCCTAACCCTAAGCCTGATCCTAACCTAAACCCACACCCTAAACCTAACCCGAACCCTAAACATAACCCTAAACGAAACCCTAACCCTAACCCTAACCCTAACCCTTACACAAGCCCTAACCCTAACACTTACCCTAACCCTTACCCTAAGCCTAGCCCTAACCCAAACCCACACCCTAACCCTAACCCTAACCCTAAGCCCAACCCTAACCCTAAGCCTAACCCTAACCCTAACTCAAACCCAAACCCAAACACTAACCCTAACCCAAACCCTAACCCTAACCCTAACCGTAATCCTAACCCTAACCATAACCATAACCCTAACACAAACCCTAACCCTAACCCTAACACTAACCCTGACCCTAACCCAAACCCTAACCCTAACCCTAACCCTAACCCTAACCATAACCATAACCCAAACCCAAACCCTAACCCTAATCCTAACACTAACCCTAACACAAAACCTAACCATAAACCTAACCCTACCCTAAACCCTAACTGTAACACTAACCCTAACCCTATCCTTTTCGCTTAGCCCTAACCCTAACCCTAACCCTAACCCTAAGCCAAACCCTAACCCTAACTCTAACCCTAACCCTAAACCTAACACTAACCCAAGCCCAAACACTAACCCTAAACCTAACCCTAACCCTAACTCAAACCATAACCCTAACCATAACCCTAACCGTAACCCTTAAACAAACCCTAACCCTAACCCTAAACCTAACCCTACCCTAAAACCTAACCGTAACACTAACCCTGAACCTAACCGAAACCCTAACCCTAACCCTAAGGCTAACCCCTAACCCTAACCCTAAACTTAACCCTAACCCAAACCATAACACAAACCCTAACCCTAACCTTTAACCTAACCCAAACCCTAATCCAATCCCTTACTCTAACCCAAACCCAAAACCAAACCCTAACCCTAACCCTAAACCTAACACTAACCCTAACACAAACCCTAACCCTAAGCCTAACCCAAACCTTAAACCTAACCTAAACCCAATCCCTAACCCTTACCCTAACCCTAACCCAAGCACGAACCCTCACCCCAACCCTAACCCTAACCCTAACCAAAACCTAAACCCTAACCCAAACACTAACCCTAACCCTAACCCTAAACCAAACCTAAACCCTAACCCTAACCGTAACCCTAACCCTAACCCTAAACTAAACTCTATCCCTAACCCTAACACTAACCCTACCCCAAACCAATCCCTAACCTAACACTAACACAAACCCTAACCCTAACCCTAAGCCTAACCGAAACCCAAACCCTAATCCTAATACTAAACCTAACCCTAATCCTAACCCTAACACTAACCCTAACCCAAGCCCAAACCCTAACCCCAAACCTAACCGTAAAACTAACCCTAACCCTAACACTAAACCTAACCCAAACCCTAACGCTAACCCTAACCCTAAGCCCTAACCCTAACCCTAACCCTAACCTTAACCCTAACACAAACCCTAACCCAAACCCTAACCCTAACACTAAACCTAACCCAAACGCTAACCCTATACCTTACTCTAACCCAAACCCAATCCCTAACCCTAAACCTAACCCAAACCCAAACCCTAACCCTAAGCCTAACCCAAACCCTAAAAGTAACCTAAACCCAAGCCCTAACCCTAACCCAAGCCCTAAAACTAACCCTAACTCTAACCCTAAACCTAACCCTAACCCTTACCCTAACCCTAACACTAACCCTAAACCAAACCAAACCCTAACCCTAACCCTAAACCTAACCCTAAGCCTAATCTAAACGCTAACCCTTACACTTACCCTAACCCTAACCCTAAGCCTAACCCTAACCCAAACCCACACCCTAAACCTATTCCGAACCCTAAACCTAACCCTAACCCTAAACCTAACCCTAACTCAAACCCAAACCTAAACACTAACCCTAACCCAAACCCTAAACCTAATCCTAACCCTAACCATAACCCAAACCCAAACCCTAACCGTAACCCTATCCCTAACACAAACCCTAACCCTAAAATTAACCCTAAGCTAAACCCTAACCGTAACACTAAACCTAACGCTATCCCTATCGCTTAGCCCTAACCTTAACCCTAACCCTAACCCTAAGCCAAGCCCTAACCCTAACTCTAACTCTAACCCTAAACCTAATCCTAACCCTAACTAAAACCATAACCCTAACTATAACCCTAACCGTAACCCATAAACAAACCCTAACCCTAACCCTAAACCTAACCCTACTCTAAACCCTAACCGTAACACTAACCCGAACCCTAAGCCAACCCGTAACACTAACCCTAACGCTAACCCCTAACCCTATCCCCAAACTTAACCCTAACCCAAACCCTAACACAAACCCTAACCCTAAACTTAAACCTAACCCAAACCCTAACCCGATCCCTTACTCTAACCCAAACCCAAACCCTAAACCTAACCCTAACCCAAACATTAACCCTAACACTAACCCTAACCCTAAACCTAAACCTAACCCAAACACAAACCCTAACCCTAAGACCAACCCAAAACTTAAACATCACCTAAACCCAAGCCCTAACCCTTACCCTAACCCTAAACAAAGCCCTAATACTAACCCTAACCCTAACCCTAACCCAAACCTAAACCGTAACCCAAACACTAACCCTAACCCTAACCCTAAACCAAACCTAAATTCTAATCCTAACCCTAACCCTAACCCTAACCCTAACCCTTACCTAAACTCTATCCCTAACCCTAACACTAACCCTACCCCAAACCAATCCCTAACACTAACCCTAAACCTAACCCTAAACCAAACCTAAACCCTAACCCTAACCCTAACCCTAACCTTAAACCTAATCCTAATCTTAATCCTAACCCTAACCCTAAACCAAAACTAAACCCTAACCCTAACCCTAACCCTAAGCCTTACCCTAACCCAAACCCACACCCTAAACCTAACCCGAACCCTAAACCTAACCCTAAACCAAACCCTAAACCTAACCATAACCCTAACCCTTACACAAGCCCTAACCCTAACACTTACCCAAACCCTTACCCTAAGCCTAACCCTAACCCAAACCCACACCCTAACCCTAAAGCTAACCCTAAGCCCAACCCTAAACCTAAGCCTAACCCTAACCCTAACTCAAACCCAAACCCAAACACTAACCCTAACCCAAACCCTAACCCTAACCCTAACCCTAAACCTAACCCTAACCATAACCATAACCCTAACCCAAACCCTAGCCCTAACACTAACACTAACCCTGACCCGAACCCAAATCCTAACCCTAACCCTAACCCTAACCCTAAACCAAACCCTAACCCTAACCATAACCCAAACCCAAACCCTAACCCTAACCCTAACACTAACCCTAACACAAAACCTAACCCTCAACCTAACCCTACCCTAAACCCTAACTGTAACACTAACCCTAACCCTATCCCTTTCGCTTAGCCCTAACCCTAACCCTATGCCAAACCCTAACCCTAACTCTAACCCTAACCCTAAACCTAACCCTAACCCAAGCCCAAACACTAACCCAAAACCTAACCCTAACCCTAACTCAAACCATAACCCTAACCATAACCCTAACCATAACACTTAAACAAACCCTAACCCTAACCCTAAACCTAACCCTACCCTAAACCCTAACCGTAACACTAACCCTAAACCTAACCAAACCCCTAGCCCTAACCCTAACGCTAACCCCTAACCCTAACCCTAAACTTAACCCTAACCCAAACCGTAACACAAACCCTAACCCTAACCTTAAACCTAACCCAAACCCTAACCCAATCCCCTACTCTAACCCAAACCCAAACCCAAACCCTAACCCTAACCCTAACCCTAACACTAACCCTAACACTAACCCTAAGCCTAAACCTGAACCTAACCCAAACACAAAACCTAACCCTAAGCCTAACCCAAACCTTAAACCTAACCTAAACCCAATCCCTAACCCTTACCCTAACCCTAACCCAATCCCGAAAACTAACCCTAACCCTAACCCTAACCCAAACCTAAACCCTAACCCAAACACTAACCCTAACCCTAACCCTAAACCAAACCTAAACCCTAACCCTAACCCTAACCCTAACCCTAACCCTAAATTAAACTCTATCCCTAACCCTAACACTAACCCTACCCCAAACCAATCTCTAAACCTAACCCTAACCCTAACCCTAAATCAAATCTAAACCCTAACCCTAACCCTAACCCTAAAAAAACCCAAACCCTAATCCTAACAGTAACCCGAACTCTAATCCTAACGTTAAC
This sequence comes from Eospalax fontanierii, assembly GCA_035773235.1. Lineage (NCBI taxonomy): Eukaryota > Metazoa > Chordata > Mammalia > Rodentia > Spalacidae > Eospalax > Eospalax fontanierii. The sequence continues at coordinate 1,909,574 of CM069537.1, forward strand.
CCTAACCCTAACCCAAACCGAAACCCTAACCGTAACCCTAACACTCACCCTATCACTAACGCCTAACCCTGACCCTAAACCTAACCCTAACCCTAACCCTAAGCCAAACCAAACCCGACCCCTATTCCTAAACCTAACCCTCACCCAAGTCCAAACACTAACCCTAAACCTAACCCTAACCCCTCACAATAACCCTAACCTTAACCCTAACCCAAACCCTAACCCAAACCCTAACCCTATCACTAACCCTAACCCTAACCTGAACCCTAAGCCTAAGCCTAACCCAAACCCTAAACCTAACCTAAACCCAAGTCCTATCCCTAACCCTAACCCTAACCCAAGCCCTAAAACTAACCCTAACCCTAACCCTAAACCTAACCCTAACCCTTACCCTAACCCTAACACTAACCCTAAACCAAACGAAACCCTAACCCTAAGCCTAAACCTAACCCTAACCCTAATCCAAACCCTAACCCTAACACTTACCCTAACCCTAACCCTAAGCCTGATCCTAACCTAAACCCACACCCTAAACCTAACCCGAACCCTAAACATAACCCTAAACGAAACCCTAACCCTAACCCTAACCCTAACCCTTACACAAGCCCTAACCCTAACACTTACCCTAACCCTTACCCTAAACCTAACCCTAACCTCAACCCTCACCCTAACCCTTACCCTAACCCTAAGCCCAACCATAACCCTAAGCCTAACCCTAACCCTAACTCAAACCCAAACCCAAACACTAACCCTAACCCAAACCCTAACCCTAACCCTAACCCTAATCCTAACCCTAACCATAACCATAACCCTAACACAAACCCTAACCCTAACCCTAACACTAACCCTGACCCTAACCCAAACCCTAACCCTAACCCTAACCCTAACCCTAAACCAAACCCTAACCCTAACCATAACCATAACCCAAACCCAAACCCTAACCCTAACCCTAACACTAACCCTAACACAAAACCTAACCATAAACCTAACCCTACCCTAAACCCTAACTGTAACACTAACCCTAACCCTATCCCTTTCGCTTAGCCCTAACCCTAACCCTAAACCTAACCCTAAGCCAAACCCTAACCCTAACTCTAACCCTAACCCTAAACCTAACACTAACCCAAGCCCAAACACTAACCCTAAACCTAACCCTAACTCTAACTCAAACCATAACCCTAACCATAACCCTAACCGTAACCCTTAAACAAACCCTAACCCTAACCCTAACCTAACCCTACCCTAAACCCTAACCGTAACACTAACCCTAAACCTAACCCAAACCCTAACCCTAACCCTAAGGCTAACCCCTAACCCTAACCCTAAACTTAACCCTAACCCAAACCATAACACAAAGCATAACCCTAACCTTAAACCTAACCCAAACCCTAATCCAATCCCTTACTCTAACCCAAACCCAAAACCAAACCCTAACCCTAACCCTAACCCTAACCCTAACACTAACCCTAACACTAACCCTAACCCTAACCCTAACCCTAAACGACCACTAACCCTAACCCTAACCCTAACCCTTCCCGTAACCCTAACACTAACCCTAAACCAAACCAAACCCTAACACTAACCCTTAACCTAACCCTAACCCTAACCCAAACCCTAACCCTAACACTTACCCTAAACTTAACACTAAGCCTAATCCTAAACCAAACCCACACCCTAAATCTAACCATAACCCTATCCCTAACCCTAACCGAAACCCTATCCCTTACCCTAACCCAAACCCAAACTTCAACCCCAACCCTAAACCAAACCCAAACCCTAACCTTAACCCTAACCCTAAGCCAAACCCTAATCCTAACACTAACCGTAACACTAACCCTAATCCTAACCCTAACCCAAACCATAACACTAACACTTAACCTATCCCTAACCCTAAGCCTAATCCTAAACCAAACCCACACCCTAAACCTAACCATAACCCTAACCCTTTCCCTAACCCTAACCCAATCCCAAACCCTAACACTAACCCAAACCCTAACCCTAACCCTAACCCTAACAAAAACCCAAACCCTAATCCTAACAGTAACCCTAACTCTAATCCTAACCTTAACCTTAACCCTGACCCTAACCCAAACCGAAACCCTAACCGTAACCCTAACACTAACCCTATCACTAACGCCTAACTCTGACCCTAACCCTAACCCTAAGCCAAACCAAACCCGACCCCTATCCCGAAACCTAACCCCAACCCAAGCCCAAACACTAACCCTAAACCTAACACTAACCCCTCACAATAACCCTAACCTTAACCCTAACCCAAACCCTAACCCAAACCCTAACCCTATCCCTAACACTAACCCTAACCCTAACCCAAGCCCTAAAACTATCCTAAACCTAACCGTAACCCAAACCTAAACGCTAACCGAAACCCTAACCCTGACCCTAACCTAAACCCTATCCCTAACCCTAACACTAACACAAACCCTAACCCTAACCCTAAGCCTAACCGAAACCCAAACCCTAATCCTAATACTAAACCTAACCCTAATCCTAACCCTAACACTAACCGTAACCCAAGCCCTAACCCTAACCCCAACCCTAACCGTAACACTATCCCTATCGCCTAGGCCTAAACTTAACCCTAACCCTAAGACAAACCCTAAAAATAAATCTAACCCTAACTCTAAATCTTACCCTAACCCAAGCCCAAACACTAAGCCTAAAAGTAAACCTATCCCCAACCCCAACCCCAACCCTTACCCTAACCCTAACCCTAACACAAACCCTAACCCTAAACGTAGCCCTAAACCTAACCCAAACACTAACCCCAAAAATAGCCCTTACCCTATCGATAACATTAACCCTAACACAAACCAAACCCTAACCCTAACCCTAACCCAACCCTAACAACCCTAACCCTAAACCTAACCCTAACCCTAACCCTAACCCTAACCCTAACCCTAACCCAAACACTAACCCCAAAAATAACCCTTACCCTATCGTTAACATTAACCCTAACACAAACCAAACCCTAACCCTAACCCTAACCCAACCCTAACAACCCTAACCCTAACCCTAACCCTAACCCTAACCCTAAACCTAACCCTAACCCTAACACTAACCCTAACCCTAATCCTAACACTAAACCTAAAGCAAACCCTAACCATAACTCTAACTCTAACCCGAACCCTAACACTAACCCTAACCCTAACCGCTAACTCTAACCCTAACCCTAACCCTAACCCTAACCCTAACCGTAATCCTAACACTAACCTTAACGCAAACCCTAACCGTAACTCTAACTCTAACCCGAACCCTAACACTAACCCTAACTCTAACCGCTAACCCTAACCCTAACCCGAACCATAAGCCTAAACCCTAAACCCTAAACCTAACCCTAACCCTAACACAAAACCTAACACTAACCCTAAACCAAATCCTAACCCTAACCATAAAACAACGTGTAACAGTAACCCTACACCTAACCCTAAACCCAAACCTAACCCTTACCCTATCCGTAACATTAACCCTAACCCAAACCAAAGCCTAACTCTAACCCTAACCCTAACGCTAACCCAAAACCGAAACCTAAACCTAACCCTAACCCTAAACCTAACCCTAACCCTAACCCTAATCCTAACCCTAAACCCCACCCTAACCCTAAACCTAACACTAAACCAAACCCCAACTCTAAACCTAACTCTAACCCAAACCTAAACCTTAACCGTAACCTTAATCCTAACATTAACCCTAACCCTAAACGACGACTAACCCTAACCCTAACCCTAACCCTTCCCGTAACCCTAACACTAACCCTAAACCAAACCAAACCCTAACACTAACCCTTAACCTAACCCTAACCCTAACCCAAACCCTAACCCTAACACTTACCCTAAACTTAACACTAAGCCTAATCCTAAACCAAACCCACACCCTAAATCTAACCATAACCCTATCCCTAACCCTAACCGAAACCCTATCCCTTACCCTAACCCAAACCCAAACTTCAACCCCAACCCTAAACCAAACCCAAACCCTAACCTTAACCCTAACCCTAAGCCAAACCGTAATCCTAACACTAACCATAACACTAACCCTAATCCTAACCCTAACCCAAACCATAACACTAACACTTAACCTAACCCTAACCCTAAGCCTAATCCTAAACCAAACCCACACCCTAAACCTAACCATAACCCTAACCCTTACCCTAACCCTAACCCTATCCCAAACCCTAACACTAACCCAAACCCTAACCCTAACCCTAACCCTAACAAAAACCCAAACCCTAATCCTAACAGTAACTCTAACTCTAATCCTAACCTTAACCCTAACAATAACCCAAAACGAAACCCTAACCGTAACCCTAACACTCACCCTATCACTAATGCCTAACCCTGACCCTAAACCTAACCCTAACCCTAACCCTAAGCTAAACCAAACCCGACGCCTATCCTTAAACCAAACCCTAACTCTAGCCCTAACACTAACCCTAAACCTAACCCTAACCCCTCACCATAACCCTAACCTTAACCCTAACCCAAACCCTAAACCTATACCTAACCCTAACCCTAACCCGAACCCTAACCCTAAGCCTAACCCAAACCTTAAACCTAACCTAAACCCAAGCCCTAACTCTAACCCTAACCCTAACCCAAGCCCTAAAACTATCCTAAACCTAACCCTAACCCAAACCTAAACGCTAACCGAAACGTAACCCTGACCCTAACCTAAACCCTATCCCTAACCCAAACACTAACACAAACCCTAACCCTAACCCTAAGCCTAACCGAAACCCAAACCCTAATCCTAATACTAAACCTAACCCTAATCCTAACCCTAACACTAACCCTAACCCAAGCCCAAACCCTAACCCCAACCCTAACCGTAACCTTATCCCTATCTCCTAGCCCTAAACCTAACCCTAACCCTAAGACAAACCCTAACCCTAACTCTAACCCTAACCATAAATCTTACCCTAACCCAAGCCCAAACACTAACTCTAAATCTAACCCTAACCCTAACCCTAACCCTAACACTAACACAAACCCTAACCCTAAACGTAACCCTAAACCTAAGCCTATGCCAAATCCTAACCGTAACACTAACCCTAACCCTAACACTAAACCTAACCCAAACCCTAACGCTAACCCTAACCCTAAGCCCTAACCCTAACCCTAAACTTAACCCTAACCCAAACCCTAACCCAAACCCTAACCCTAACATTAAACCTAACCCAACCCCTAACCCTATACCTTACTCTACCCAAACCCAATCCCTAACCCTAACCCTAACCCTAACCGTAACCCTAAATCTAAACCTAACCCAAACCCAAACGCTAACCCTAAGCCTAACCCAAACCCTAAACCTAACCTAAACCCAAGTCCTATCCTTAACCCTAACCCTAACCCAAGCCCTAAAACTAACCCTAACCCTAACCCTAAACCTAACCCTAACCCTTACCCTAACCCTAACACTAACCCTAAACCAAACCAAACCCTAACCCTAAGCCTAAACCTAACCCTAACCCTAATACAAACCCTAACCCTAACACTTACCCTAACCCTAACCCTAAGCCTGATCCTAACCTAAACCCACACCCTAAACCTAACCCGAACCCTAAACATAACCCTAAACGAAACCCTAACCCTAACCCTAACCCTAACCCTTACACAAGCCCTAACCCTAACACTTACCCTAACCCTTACCCTAAGCCTAACCCTAACCCAAACCCACACCCTAACCCTAACCCTAACCCTAAGCCCAACCCTAACCCTAAGCCTAACCCTAACCCTACCTCAAACCCAAACCCAAACACTAACCCTAACCCAAACGCTAACCCTAACCCTAACCGTATTCCTAACCCTAACGATAACCATAACCCTAACACAAACCCTAACCCTAACCCTAACACTAACCCTGACCCTAACCCAAACCCTAACCCTAACCTAAACCTAACCCTAAACCAAACCCTAACCCTAACCATAACCATAACCCAAACCCAAACCCTAACCCTAACCCTAACACTAACCCTAACACAAAACCTAACCATAAACCTAACCCTACCCTAAACCCTAACTGTAACACTAACCCTAACCCTATCCCTTTCGCTTAGCCCTAACCCTAACCCTAACCCTAACCCTAAGCCAAACCCTAACCCTAACTCTAACCCTAACCCTAAACCTAACACTAACCCAAGCCCAAACACTAACCCTAAACCTAACCCTAACTCTAACTCAAACCATAACCCTAACCATAACCCTAACCGTAACCCTTAAACAAACCCTAACCCTAACCCTAACCTAACCCTACCCTAAACCCTAACCGTAACACTAACCCTAAACCTAACCCAAACCCTAACCCTAACCCTAAGGCTAACCCCTAACCCTAACCCTAAACTTAACCCTAACCCAAACCATAACACAAAGCATAACCCTAACCTTAAACCTAACCCAAACGCTAATCCAATCCCTTACTCTAACCCAAACCCAAAACCAAACCCTAACCCAAACCCTAACCCTAACACTAACCCTAACACTAACCCTAACCCTAACCCTAACCCTAAACGACCACTAACCCTAACCCTAACCCTAACCCTTCCCGTAACCCTAACACTAACCCTAAACCAAACCAAACCCTAACACTAACCCTTAACCTAACCCTAACCCTAACCCAAAGCCTAACCCTAACCCTAAACGACCACTAACCCTAACCCTAACCCTAACCCTTCCCGTAACCCTAACACTAACCCTAAACCAAACCAAACCCTAACACTAACCCTTAACCTAACCCTAACCCTAACCCAAACCCTAACCCTAACACTTACCTTAAACTTAACACTAAGCCTAATCCTAAACCAAACCCACACCCTAAATCTAACCATAACCCTATCCCTAACCCTAACCGAAACCCTATCCCTTACCCTAACCCAAACCCAAACTTCAACCCCAACTCTAAACCAAACCCAAACCCTAACCTTAACCCTAACCCTAAGCCAAACCCTAATCCTAACACTAACCGTAACACTAACCCTAATCCTAACCCTAACCCAAACCACAACACTAACACTTAACCTAACCCTAACCCTAAGCCTAATCCCAGACCTAACCCACACCCTAAACCTAACAATAACCCTAACCCTTAACCTAACCCTAACCCTATCCCAAACCCTAACACTAACCCAAACCCTAACCCTAACCCTAACCCTAACAAAAACCCAAACCCTAATCCTAACAGTAACCCTAACTCTAATCCTAACCTTAACCTTAACCCTAACCCTAACCCAAACCGAAACCCTAACCGTAACCCTAACACTAACCCTATCACTAACGCCTAACTCTGACCCTAACCCTAACCCTAAGCCAAACCCTAACCCTAACCCTAACCAAACTCAAACTCTAACCTTATCCCTAACGCTAAGCCAACCCCTAATCCTAACACTAACCCTAACACAAAACCTAACCCTATGCCTAACCCAAACCTTAATCCTTACCTAAACCCAATCCCTAACCCTTACCCTAACCCTAACCCAAGCACGAAAACTAACCCTAACCCTAACCCTAACCCTAACCAAAACCTAAACCCTAACCCAAACACTAACCCTAACCCTAACCCTAAACCAAACCTAAACCCTAACCCTAACCGTAACCCTAACCCTAACCCTAACCCTAAACTAAACTCTATCCCTAACCCTAACACTAACCCTACCCCAAACCAATCCCTAACCCTAACACTAACACAAACCCTAACCCTAACCCTAAGCCTAACCGAAACCCAAACCCTAATCCTAATACTAAACCTAACCCTAATCCTAACCCTAACACTAACCCTAACCCAAGCCCAAACCCTAACCCCAAACCTAACCGTAAAACTAACCCTAACCCTAACACTAAACCTAACCCAAACCCTAACGCTAACCCTAACCCTAAGCCCTAACCCTAACCCTAACCCTAACCTTAACCCTAACCCAAACCCTAACCCAAACCCTAACCCTAACACTAAACCTAACCCTACTCTAAACCCTAACCGTAACACTAACCCTAACCCTAACCCAACCCGTAACCCTAACCCTACCGCTAACCCCTAACCCTATCACTAACCTTAACCCTAACCCAAACACTAACACAAACCCTAACCCTAAACTTAAACCTAACCCAAACCCTAACCCGATCCCTTACTCTAACCCAAACCCAAACCCTAAACCTAACCCTAACCCAAACATTAACCCTAACACTAACCCTAACCCTAAACCTAAACCTAACCCAAACACAAACCCTAACCCTAAGCCTAACCCAAAACTTAAACATAACCTAAACCCACGCCCTAACCCTTACCCTAACCCTAAACAAAGCCCTAAAACTAACCCTAACCCTAACCCTAACCCAAACCTAAACCCTAACCCAAACACTAACCCTAACCCTAACCCTAAACCAAACCTAAATTCTAATCCTAACCCTAACCCTAACCCTAACCCTAACCCTAACCCTAACCTAAACTCTATCCCTAACTCTAACACTAACCCTACCCCAAACCAATCCCTAACCCTAAGCCTAAACCTAACCCTAAACCAAACCTAAACCCTAACCCTAACCCTAACCCTAACCTTAAACCTAATCCTAATCTTAATCCTAACCCTAACCCTAAACCAAAACTAAACCCTAACCCTAATCCTAACCCTAAGCCTTACCCTAACCCAAACCCACACCCTAAACCTAACCCGAACCCTAAACCTAACCCTAAACCAAACCCTAAACCTAACCCTAACCCTAACCCTTACACAAGCCCTAACCCTAACACTTACCCAAACCCTTACCCTAAGCCTAACCCTAACCCAAACCCACACCCTAACCCTAAAGCTAACCCTAAGCCCAACCCTAAACCTAAGCCTAACCCTAACCCTAACTCAAACCCAAACCCAAACACTAACCCTAACCCAAACCCTAACCCTAACCTTAAACCTAACCCAAACCCTAACCCAATCCCTTACTCTAACCCAAACCCAAACCCAAACCCCAACCCTAACCCTAACCCTCACACTAACCCTAACACTAACCCTAAGCCTAAACCTGAACCTAACCCAAACACAAACCCTAACCCTAAGCCTAACCCAAACCTTAAACCTAACCTAAACCCAATCCCTAACCCAAACCTAAACCCTAACCCAAACACTAACCCTAACCCTAACCCTAAACCAAACCTAAACCCTAACCCTAACCCTAACCCTAACCCTAACCCTAACCCTAAATTAAACTCTATCCCTAACCCTAACACTAACCCTACCCCAAACCAATCTCTAAACCTAACCCTAACCCTAACCCTAAATCAAATCTAAACCCTAACCCTAACCCTAACCCTAACCCTAAAAAAACCCAAACCCTAATCCTAACAGTAACCCGAACTCTAATCCTAACGTTAACCCTAACCCTAACCCAAACCGAAACCCTAACCGTAACCCTAACACCCACCCTATCACTAAAGCCTAACCCTGACCCTAAACCTAACCCTAACCCTAACCCTAAGCCAAACCAAACCCGACCCCTATTCCTAAACCTAACCCTCACCCAAGTCCAAACACTAACCCTAAACCTAACCCTAACCCCTCACAATAACCCTAACCTTAACCCTAACCCAAACCCTAACCCAAACCCTAACCCTATCACTAACCCTAACCCTAACCTGAACCCTAAGCCTAAGCCTAACCCAAACCCTAAACCTAACCTAAACCCACGCCCTAACTCTAATCCTAACCCTAACCCAAGCCCTAAAACTATCCTAAACCTAACCCTAACCCAAACCTAAACGCTAAACGAAACCCTAACCCTGCCCTAACCTAAACCCTATCCCTAACCCTAACACTAACACAAACACTAACCCTAACCCTAAGCCTAACCGAAACCCAAACCCTAATCCTAATAGTAAACCTAACCCAAATCCTAAATATAACACTAACCCTAACCCAAGCCCAAACCCTAACCCCAAACCTAACCGTAAAACTAATCCTAACCCTAACACTAATCCTAACCCAAACCCTAACGCTAACCCTAACCCTGACTCTAGCCCAAATCCTAACCCTAAACGTAACCCTAACCCTACCCCTAACCCTAATCCTAATTCTAACCCTAACCGTAACCATAACCCTAACTCAAACCCTGACCCTAACCCTAACCCAAACCAAAAACCTAACCTTAATCCTAACCCTAAACCTATCACCAACCCTAAATCTAACACTAACCCTAACCCTAACCCAAACCCAAACCCTAAACCTAACCCTAACACAAACCGATACCCCAACCCTAACCCTAACCCTAACCCTAACCCTAACCCTAACCCTAACCCTAACCTAAACCCAAGCCCTAATCCTAACCCTAACCCAAGCCCTAAAACTAACCCTAACCCTAACCCTAACCCAAACCTAAACCCTAACACAAACCCTAACCGTAACCCTAAACCAAACCTAAACCTTAACCCTAACCCTAACCCTAACCTAAGCTCTGTCCCTAACCCTAACACTAACCCTACCCCAAACCAATCCCTAACCCTAGCCCTAACCCTAACCTTAAACCAACCTCTCACAGTAACCTTAACCTAACCCTAAGCCCAAACCTAACTCTTACCCTATCCGTAATATAAAGCCTAACCCAAATCAAACCCTAACCCAAACCCTAAAACTAACCCTAACCCAAAACCTAAACCTAAACCTAACCCTAATCCTAAACCTAACCCTAATCCTAACCCTAACCCTAACATTAACCGTGACCCTAACCCAAATCCTAACCCTAACCCTAACCCTAACCCTAACCGTAATCCTGAACCAAATCCTAACCCTACACCCTCACCCAAACCCAAACCCTAACACTAACCCAAACCGTAAACCTAACACAAACCCTAAACCTAAACCTAACCCTACCCTAAACCCTAACCGTAACACTAACCCTAACCCTATACCTATCACCTAGCCCTAACCCTAAATCTAACCCTAACCCTAACCCTAAGCCAAATGCTAACCCTAACTCTAACCCTAACCCTAACCCTAACCCTAACACAAACCCTAACCCTAACCCTTACCCTAACCCTAAACCTATCCCAAAACCTAACACTAACCCAAAGCCTAACCCTAACCCTAACCCTAACCGAAACCCAAACCTTAATCCTAACACTAAACCTAACCCTAATCCTAATCCTAACACTAACCGTAACTCAAGCCCAAACCCTAACCCTAACCCTAACACAAACCGTAACCCTAACCCTAACCCTAAACCTAAGCCTACCCCAAACCCTAACCGTAACACTAACCCTAACCCTAACCCTAACCCTAACCCAAAACCTAACCCTCACCCTAACCCTATCCCCTAACCCTAACCCTAACCTTAACCCTAATCCAAACCCTAACCCAAAACCTAACCCTAACCCTAAACCTAACCCAAACACTAACACTATACCTTACTCTAACGAAAACCCAAACCCTAACCCTAAGCCTAACCCAAACCCTAAACCTAACCTAAACCCAAGCCCTAAACCTAACCCTAACCCTAACCCAAGCCCTAAAACTAAACCTAACCCTAACCCTAACCCTTACCATAACCCTAACACTAACCCTAAACCAAACCAAACCCTAACCCTAAGCCTAAACCTAACCCTAACCCTAATTCAAACCCTAACCCTAACACTTACCCTAACCGTAGCCCTAAGCCTAACCCTAACCAAAACCCGCACACTAAACCTAACCCGAACCCTAAACCTAACCCTAAACGAAACCCTAACCCTAACCCTAACCCTAACCCTTACACAAGCCCTAACACTAACCCTTACCCTAACCCTAACCGTAAGCCTAAACCTAACCCAAACCCACACCATAACCCTAACACTAAAACTAACCCCAACCCTAAACCTAACCCTAACCCTAACCCTAACTCAAACCTAAACCCTAACACTAACCCTAACCCAAAACCTAACCCTAACCTAATCCTAATTCTAATCCTAACCGTAACCATAACCCTAACCCAAACCCTAACCCTAACGCTAACCCTAACCCTGACTCTAACCCAAATCCGAACCCTAAACGTAACCCTAACCCTAACTCTAACCCTAATCCTAATTCTAACCCTAACCGTAACCATAACCCTAACAAAAATCCTGACCCTAACCCTAACCCAAACCAAAAACCTAACCTTAATCCTAACCCTAAACCTATCACCAACCCTAAATCTAACACTAACCCTAACCCTAACCCTAACCCAAGCCCTAAAACTAACCCTAACCCTAACCCTAACCCAAACCTAAACCCTAACACAAACCCTAACCGTAACCCTAAACCAAACCTAAACCTTAACCCTAACCCTAACCCTAACCCAAACCTAAACCCTAACACAAACCCTAACCGTAACCCTAAACCAAACCTAAACCTTAACCCTAACCCTAACCCTAACCTAAACTCTGTCACTAACCCTAACACTAACCCTACCCCAAACCAATCCCTAACCCTAAGCCTAAACCTAACCCTAAACCAAACCTAAACCCTAACCCTAACCCTAACCCTAACCTTAAACCTAATCCTAATCTTAATCCTAACCCTAACCCTAAACCAAAACTAAACCCTAACCCTAACCCTAACCCTAAGCCTTACCCTAACCCAAACCCACACCCTAAACCTAACCCGAACCCTAAACCTAACCCTAAACCAAACCCTAAACCTAACCCTAACCCTAACCCTTACACAAGCCCTAACCCTAACACTTACCCAAACCCTTACCCTAAGCCTAACCCTAACCCAAACCCACACCCTAACCCTAAAGCTAACCCTAAGCCCAACCCTAAACCTAAGCCTAACCCTAACCCTAACTCAAACCCAAACCCAAACACTAACCCTAACCCAAACCCTAACCCTAACCTTAAACCTAACCCAAACCCTAACCCAATCCCTTACTCTAACCCAAACCCAAACCCAAACCCTAACCCTAACCCTAACCCTAACACTAACCCTAACACTAACCCTAAGCCTAAACCTGAACCTAACCCAAACACAAACCCTAACCCTAAGCCTAACCCAAACCTTAAACCTAACCTAAACCCAATCCCTAACCCTTACCCTAACCCTAACCCAATCCCGAAAACTAACCCTAACCCTAACCCTAACCCAAACCTAAACCCTAACCCAAACACTAACCCTAACCCTAACCCTAAACCAAACCTAAACCCTAACCCTAACCCTAACCCTAACCCTAACCCTAACCCTAAATTAAACTCTATCCCTAACCCTAACACTAACCCTACCCCAAACCAATCTCTAAACCTAACCCTAACCCTAACCCTAAATCAAATCTAAACCCTAACCCTAACCCTAACCCTAACCCTAAAAAAACCCAAACCCTAATCCTAACAGTAACCCGAACTCTAATCCTAACGTTAACCCTAAACCTAACCCAAACCGAAACCCTAACCGTAACCCTAACACTCACCCTATCACTAACGCCTAACCCTGACCCTAAACCTAACCCTAACCCTAACCCTAAGCCAAACCAAACCCGACCCCTATTCCTAAACCTAACCCTCACCCAAGTCCAAACACTAACCCTAAACCTAACCCTAACCCCTCACAATAACCCTAACCTTAACCCTAAACCAAACCCTAACCCAAACCCTAACCCTATCACTAACCCTAACCCTAACCTGAACCCTAAGCCTAAGCCTAACTCAAACCCTAAACCTAACCTAAACCCACGCCCTAACTCTAATCCTAACCCTAACCCAAGGCCTAAAACTATCCTAAACCTTACCCTAACCCAAACCTAAACGCTAAACGAAACCCTTACCCTCCCCTAGCCTAAACCCTATCCCTAACCCTAACACTAACACAAACACTAACCCTAACCCTAAGCCTAACCGAAACCCAAACCCTAATCCTAATACTAAACCTAACCCAAATCCTAAATATAACACTAACCCTAACCCAAGCCCAAACCCTAACCCCAAACCTAACCGTAAAACTAATCCTAACCCTAACACTAATCCTAACCCAAACCCTAACGCTAACCCTAACCCTGACTCTAACCCAAATCCTAACCCTAAACGTAACCCTAACCCTAACCCTAACCCTAATCCTAATTCTAACCCTAACCGTAACCATAACCCTAACTCAAACCCTGACCCTAACCCTAACCCAAACCAAAAACCTAACCTTAATCCTAACCCTAAACCTATCACCAACCCTAAATCTAACACTAACCCTGACCCTAACCCAAACCCAAACCCTAAACCTAACCCTAACACAAACCGATACCCCAACCCTAACCCTAACCCTAACCCTAACCCTAACCCTAACCCTAACCTAAACCCAAGCCCTAATCCTAAACCTAACCCAAGCCCTAAAACAAACCCTCACCCTAACCCTAACCCAAACCTAAACCCTAACACAAACCCTAACCGTAACCCTAAACCAAACCTAAACCTTAACCCTAACCCTAACCCTAACCTAAGCTCTGTCACTAACCCTAACACTAACCCTACCCCAAACCAATCCCTAACCCTAGCCCTAACCCTAACCTTAAACCAACCTCTCACAGTAACCTTAACCTAACCCTAAGCCCAAACCTAACTCTTACCCTATCCGTAATATAAAGCCTAACCCAAATCAAACCCTAACCCAAACCCTAAAACTAACCCTAACCCAAAACCTAAACCTAAACCTAACCCTAATCCTAAACCTAACCCTAATCCTAACCCTAACCCTAACATTAACCGTGACCCTAACCCAAATCCTAACCCTAACCCTAACCCTAACCCTAACCGTAATCCTGAACCAAATCCTAACCCTACACCCTCACCCAAACCCAAACCCTAACACTAACCCAAACCGTAAACCTAACACAGATCGTAAACCTAAACCTAACCCTACCCTAATCCCTAACCGTAACACTAACCCTAACCCTATACCTATCACCTAGCCCTAACCCTAAGTCTAACCCTAACCCTAACCCTAAGCCAAATGCTAACCCTAACTCTAACCCTAACCCTAACCCTAACCCTAACCCTAACACAAACCCTAACCCTAACCCTTACCCTAACCCTAAACCTATCCCAAAACCTAACACTAACCCAAAGCCTAACCCTAACCCTAACCCTAACCGAAACCCAAACCTTAATCCTAACACTAAACCTAACCCTAATCCTAATCCTAACACTAACTGTAACTCAAGCCCAAACCCTAACCCTAACCCTAACACAAACCGTAACCCTAACCCTAACCCTAAACCTAAGCCTACCCCAAACCCTAACCGTAACACTAACCCTAACCCTAACCCTAACCCTAACCCAAAACCTAACCCTCACCCTAACCCTATCCCCTAACCCTAACCCTAACCTTAACCCTAATCCAAACCCTAACCCAAAACCTAACCCTAACCCTAAACCTAACCCAAACACTAACACTATACCTTACTCTAACGAAAACCCAAACCCTAACCCTAAGCCTAACCCAAACCCTAAACCTAACCTAAACCCAAGCCCTAAACCTAACCCTAACCCTAACCCAAGCCCTAAAACTAAACCTAACCCTAACCCTAACCCTTACCATAACCCTAACACTAACCCTAAACCAAACCAAACCCTAACCCTAAGCCTAAACCTAACCCTAACCCTAATTCAAACCCTAACCCTAACACTTACCCTAACCGTAGCCCTAAGCCTAACCCTAACCAAAACCCGCACACTAAACCTAACCCGAACCCTAAACCTAACCCTAAACGAAACCCTAACCCTAACCCTAACCCTAACCCTTACACAAGCCCTAACACTAACCCTTACCCTAACCCTAACCGTAAGCCTAAACCTAACCCAAACCCACACCATAACCCTAACACTAAAACTAACCCCAACCCTAAACCTAACCCTAACCCTAACCCTAACTCAAACCTAAACCCTAACACTAACCCTAACCCAAAACCTAACCCTAACCTAATCCTAATTCTAATCCTAACCGTAACCATAACCCTAACCCAAACCCTAACCCTAACGCTAACCCTAACCCTGACTCTAACCCAAATCCGAACCCTAAACGTAACCCTAACCCTAACTCTAACCCTAATCCTAATTCTAACCCTAACCGTAACCATAACCCTAACAAAAATCCTGACCCTAACCCTAACCCAAACCAAAAACCTAACCTTAATCCTAACCCTAAACCTATCACCAACCCTAAATCTAACACTAACCCTAACCCTAACCCTAACCCAAGCCCTAAAACTAACCCTAACCCTAACCCTAACCCAAACCTAAACCCTAACACAAACCCTAACCGTAACCCTAAACCAAACCTAAACCTTAACCCTAACCCTAACCCTAACCCAAACCTAAACCCTAACACAAACCCTAACCGTAACCCTAAACCAAACCTAAACCTTAACCCTAACCCTAACCCTAACCTAAACTCTGTCACTAACCCTAACACTAACCCTACCCCAAACCAATCCCTAACCCTAAGCCTAAACCTAACCCTAAACCAAACCTAAACCCTAACCCTAACCCTAACCCTAACCTTAAACCTAATCCTAATCTTAATCCTAACCCTAACCCTAAACCAAAACTAAACCCTAACCCTAACCCTAACCCTAAGCCTTACCCTAACCCAAACCCACACCCTAAACCTAACCCGAACCCTAAACCTAACCCTAAACCAAACCCTAAACCTAACCCTAACCCTAACCCTTACACAAGCCCTAACCCTAACACTTACCCAAACCCTTACCCTAAGCCTAACCCTAACCCAAACCCACACCCTAACCCTAAAGCTAACCCTAAGCCCAACCCTAAACCTAAGCCTAACCCTAACCCTAACTCAAACCCAAACCCAAACACTAACCCTAACCCAAACCCTAACCCTAACCTTAAACCTAACCCAAACCCTAACCCAATCCCTTACTCTAACCCAAACCCAAACCCAAACCCTAACCCTAACCCTAACCCTAACACTAACCCTAACACTAACCCTAAGCCTAAACCTGAACCTAACCCAAACACAAACCCTAACCCTAAGCCTAACCCAAACCTTAAACCTAACCTAAACCCAATCCCTAACCCTTACCCTAACCCTAACCCAATCCCGAAAACTAACCCTAACCCTAACCCTAACCCAAACCTAAACCCTAACCCAAACACTAACCCTAACCCTAACCCTAAACCAAACCTAAACCCTAACCCTAACCCTAACCCTAACCCTAACCCTAACCCTAAATTAAACTCTATCCCTAACCCTAACACTAACCCTACCCCAAACCAATCTCTAAACCTAACCCTAACCCTAACCCTAAATCAAATCTAAACCCTAACCCTAACCCTAACCCTAACCCTAAAAAAACCCAAACCCCAATCCTAACAGTAACCCGAACTCTAATCCTAACGTTAACCCTAACCCTAACCCAAACCGAAACCCTAACCGTAACCCTAACACTCACCCTATCACTAACGCCTAACCCTGACCCTAAACCTAACCCTAACCCTAACCCTAAGCCAAACCAAACCCGACCCCTATTCCTAAACCTAACCCTCACCCAAGTCCAAACACTAACCCTAAACCTAACCCTAACCCCTCACAATAACCCTAACCTTAACCCTAACCCAAACCCTAACCCAAACCCTAACCCTATCACTAACCCTAACCCTAACCTGAACCCTAAGCCTAAGCCTAACCCAAACCCTAAACCTAACCTAAACCCACGCCCTAACTCTAATCCTAACCCTAACCCAAGCCCTAAAACTATCCTAAACCTAACCCTAACCCAAACCTAAACGCTAAACGAAACCCTAACCCTGCCCTAACCTAAACCCTATCCCTAACCCTAACACTAACACAAACACTAACCCTAACCCTAAGCCTAACCGAAACCCAAACCCTAATCCTAATACTAAACCTAACCCAAATCCTAAATATAACACTAACCCTAACCCAAGCCCAAACCCTAACCCCAAACCTAACCGTAAAACTAATCCTAACCCTAACACTAATCCTAACCCAAACCCTAACGCTAACCCTAACCCTGACTCTAACCCAAATCCTAACCCTAAACGTAACCCTAACCCTAACCCTAACCCTAATCCTAATTCTAACCCTAACCGGAACCATAACCCTAACTCAAACCCTGACCCTAACCCTAACCCAAACCAAAAACCTAACCTTAATCCTAACCCTAAACCTATCACCAACCCTAAATCTAACACTAACCCTAACCCTAACCCAAACCCAAACCCTAAACCTAACCCTAACACAAACCGATACCCCAACCCTAACCCTAACCCTAACCCTAACCCTAACCCTAACCCTAACCCTAACCTAAACCCAAGCCCTAATCCTAACCCTAACCCAAGCCCTAAAACTAACCCTAACCCTAACCCTAACCCAAACCTAAACCCTAACACAAACCCTAACCGTAACCCTAAACCAAACCTAAACCTTAACCCTAACCCTAACCCTAACCTAAGCTCTGTCACTAACCCTAACACTAACCCTACCCCAAACCAATCCCTAACCCTAGCCCTAACCCTAACCTTAAACCAACCTCTCACAGTAACCTTAACCTAACCCTAAGCCCAAACCTAACTCTTACCCTATCCGTAATATAAAGCCTAACCCAAATCAAACCCTAACCCAAACCCTAAAACTAACCCTAACCCAAAACCTAAACCTAAACCTAACCCTAATCCTAAACCTAACCCTAATCCTAACCCTAACCCTAACATTAACCGTGACCCTAACCCAAATCCTAACCCTAACCCTAACCCTAACCCTAACCGTAATCCTGAATCAAATCCTAACCCTACACCCTCACCCAAACCCAAACCCTAACACTAACCCAAACCGTAAACCTAACACAAACCCTAAACCTAAACCTAACCCTACCCTAAACCCTAACCGTAACACTAACCCTAACCCTATACCTATCACCTAGCCCTAACCCTAAATCTAACCCTAACCCTAACCCTAAGCCAAATGCTAACCCTAACTCTAACCCTAACCCTAACCCTAACCCTAACACAAACCCTAACCCTAACCCTTACCCTAACCCTAAACCTATCCCAAAACCTAACACTAACCCAAAGCCTAACCCTAACCCTAACCCTAACCGAAACCCAAACCTTAATCCTAACACTAAACCTAACCCTAATCCTAATCCTAACACTAACCGTAACTCAAGCCCAAACCCTAACCCTAACCCTAACACAAACCGTAACCCTAACCCTAACCCTAAACCTAAGCCTACCCCAAACCCTAACCGTAACACTAACCCTAACCCTAACCCTAACCCTAACCCAAAACCTAACCCTCACCCTAACCCTATCCCCTAACCCTAACCCTAACCTTAACCCTAATCCAAACCCTAACCCAAAACCTAACCCTAACCCTAAACCTAACCCAAACACTAACACTATACCTTACTCTAACGAAAACCCAAACCCTAACCCTAAGCCTAACCCAAACCCTAAACCTAACCTAAACCCAAGCCCTAAACCTAACCCTAACCCTAACCCAAGCCCTAAAACTAAACCTAACCCTAACCCTAACCCTTACCATAACCCTAACACTAACCCTAAACCAAACCAAACCCTAACCCTAAGCCTAAACCTAACCCTAATTCAAACCCTAACCCTAACACTTACCCTAACCGTAGCCCTAAGCCTAACCCTAACCAAAACCCGCACACTAAACCTAACCCGAACCCTAAACCTAACCCTAAACGAAACCCTAACCCTAACCCTAACCCTAACCCTTACACAAGCCCTAACACTAACCCTTACCCTAACCCTAACCGTAAGCCTAAACCTAACCCAAACCCACACCATAACCCTAACACTAAAACTAACCCCAACCCTAAACCTAACCCTAACCCTAACCCTAACTCAAACCTAAACCCTAACACTAACCCTAACCCAAAACCTAACCCTAACCTAATCCTAATTCTAATCCTAACCGTAACCATAACCCTAACCCAAACCCTAACCCTAACGCTAACCCTAACCCTGACTCTAACCCAAATCCGAACCCTAAACGTAACCCTAACCCTAACTCTAACCCTAATCCTAATTCTAACCCTAACCGTAACCATAACCCTAACAAAAATCCTGACCCTAACCCTAACCCAAACCAAAAACCTAACCTTAATCCTAACCCTAAACCTATCACCAACCCTAAATCTAACACTAACCCTAACCCTAACCCTAACCCAAGCCCTAAAACTAACCCTAACCCTAACCCTAACCCAAACCTAAACCCTAACACAAACCCTAACCGTAACCCTAAACCAAACCTAAACCTTAACCCTAACCCTAACCCTAACCCAAACCTAAACCCTAACACAAACCCTAACCGTAACCCTAAACCAAACCTAAACCTTAACCCTAACCCTAACCCTAACCTAAACTCTGTCACTAACCCTAACACTAACCCTACCCCAAACCAATCCCTAACCCTAAGCCTAAACCTAACCCTAAACCAAACCTAAACCCTAACCCTAACCCTAACCCTAACCTTAAACCTAATCCTAATCTTAATCCTAACCCTAACCCTAAACCAAAACTAAACCCTAACCCTAACCCTAACCCTAAGCCTTACCCTAACCCAAACCCACACCCTAAACCTAACCCGAACCCTAAACCTAACCCTAAACCAAACCCTAAACCTAACCCTAACCCTAACCCTTACACAAGCCCTAACCCTAACACTTACCCAAACCCTTACCCTAAGCCTAACCCTAACCCAAACCCACACCCTAACCCTAAAGCTAACCCTAAGCCCAACCCTAAACCTAAGCCTAACCCTAACCCTAACTCAAACCCAAACCCAAACACTAACCCTAACCCAAACCCTAACCCTAACCTTAAACCTAACCGAAACCCTAACCCAATCCCTTACTCTAACCGAAACCCAAACCCAAACCCTAACCCTAACCCTAACCCTAACACTAACCCTAACACTAACCCTAAGCCTAAACCTGAACCTAACCCAAACACAAACCCTAACCCTAAGCCTAACCCAAACCTTAAACCTAACCTAAACCCAATCCCTAACCCTTACCCTAACCCTAACCCAATCCCGAAAACTAACCCTAACCCTAACCCTAACCCAAACCTAAACCCTAACCCAAACACTAACCCTAACCCTAACCCTAAACCAAACCTAAACCCTAACCCTAACCCTAACCCTAACCCTAACCCTAACCCTAAATTAAACTCTATCCCTAACCCTAACACTAACCCTACCCCAAACCAATCTCTAAACCTAACCCTAACCCTAACCCTAAATCAAATCTAAACCCTAACCCTAACCCTAACCCAAACCCTAAAAAAACCCACACCCTAATCCTAACAGTAACCCGAACTCTAATCCTAACGTTAACCCTAACCCTAACCCAAACCGAAACCCTAACCGTAACCCTAACACTCACCCTATCACTAACGCCTAACCCTGACCCTAAACCTAACCCTAACCCTAACCCTAAGCCAAACCAAACCCGACCCCTATTCCTAAACCTAACCCTCACCCAAGTCCAAACACTAACCCTAAACCTAACCCTAACCCCTCACAATAACCCTAACCTTAACCCTAACCCAAACCCTAACCCAAACCCTAACCCTATCACTAACCCTAACCCTAACCTGAACCCTAAGCCTAAGCCTAACCCAAACCCTAAACCTAACCTAAACCCACGCCCTAACTCTAATCCTAACCCTAACCCAAGCCCTAAAACTATCCTAAACCTAACCCTAACCCAAACCTAAACGCTAAACGAAACCCTAACCCTGCCCTAACCTAAACCCTATCCCTAACCCTAACACTAACACAAACACTAACCCTAACCCTAAGCCTAACCGAAACCCAAACCCTAATCCTAATACTAAACCTAACCCAAATCCTAAATATAACACTAACCCTAACCCAAGCCCAAACCCTAACCCCAAACCTAACCGTAAAACTAATCCTAACCCTAACACTAATCCTAACCCAAACCCTAACGCTAACCCTAACCCTGACTCTAACCCAAATCCTAACCCTAAACGTAACCCTAACCCTAACCCTAACCCTAATCCTAATTCTAACCCTAACCGTAACCATAACCCTAACTCAAACCCTGACCCTAACCCTAACCCAAACCAAAAACCTAACCTTAATCCTAACCCTAAACCTATCACCAACCCTAAATCTAACACTAACCCTAACCCTAACCCAAACCCAAACCCTAAACCTAACCCTAACACAAACCGATACCCCAACCCTAACCCTAACCCTAACCCTAACCCTAACCCTAACCTAAACCCAAGCCCTAATCCTAACCCTAACCCAAGCCCTAAAACTAACCCTAACCCTAACCCTAACCCAAACCTAAACCCTAACACAAACCCTAACCGTAACCCTAAACCAAACCTAAACCTTAACCCTAACCCTAACCCTAACCTAAGCTCTGTCACTAACCCTAACACTAACCCTACCCCAAACCAATCCCTAACCCTAGCCCTAACCCTAACCTTAAACCAACCTCTCACAGTAACCTTAACCTAACCCTAAGCCCAAACCTAACTCTTACCCTATCCGTAATATAAAGCCTAACCCAAATCAAACCCTAACCCAAACCCTAAAACTAACCCTAACCCAAAACCTAAACCTAAACCTAACCCTAATCCTAAACCTAACCCTAATCCTAACCCTAACCCTAACATTAACCGTGACCCTAACCCAAATCCTAACCCTAACCCTAACCCTAACCCTAACCGTAATCCTGAACCAAATCCTAACCCTACACCCTCACCCAAACCCAAACCCTAACACTAACCCAAACCGTAAACCTAACACAAACCCTAAACCTAAACCTAACCCTACCCTAAACCCTAACCGTAACACTAACCCTAACCCTATACCTATCACCTAGCCCTAACCCTAAATCTAACCCTAACCCTAACCCTAAGCCAAATGCTAACCCTAACTCTAACCCTAACCCTAACCCTAACCCTAACACAAACCCTAACCCTAACCCTTACCCTAACCCTAAACCTATCCCAAAACCTAACACTAACCCAAAGCCTAACCCTAACCCTAACCCTAACCGAAACCCAAACCTTAATCCTAACACTAAACCTAACCCTAATCCTAATCCTAACACTAACTGTAACTCAAGCCCAAACCCTAACCCTAACCCTAACACAAACCGTAACCCTAACCCTAACCCTAAACCTAAGCCTACCCCAAACCCTAACCGTAACACTAACCCTAACCCTAACCCTAACCCTAACCCAAAACCTAACACTCACCCTAACCCTATCCCCTAACCCTAACCCTAACCTTAACCCTAATCCAAACCCTAACCCAAAACCTAACCCTAACCCTAAACCTAACCCAAACACTAACACTATACCTTACTCTAACGAAAACCCAAACCCTAACCCTAAGCCTAACCCAAACCCTAAACCTAACCTAAACCCAAGCCCTAAACCTAACCCTAACCCTAACCCAAGCCCTAAAACTAAACCTAACCCTAACCCTAACCCTTACCATAACCCTAACACTAACCCTAAACCAAACCAAACCCTAACCCTAAGCCTAAACCTAACCCTAACCCTAATTCAAACCCTAACCCTAACACTTACCCTAACCGTAGCCCTAAGCCTAACCCTAACCAAAACCCGCACACTAAACCTAACCCGAACCCTAAACCTAACCCTAAACGAAACCCTAACCCTAACCCTAACCCTAACCCTTACACAAGCCCTAACACTAACCCTTACCCTAACCCTAACCGTAAGCCTAAACCTAACCCAAACCCACACCATAACCCTAACACTAAAACTAACCCCAACCCTAAACCTAACCCTAACCCTAACCCTAACTCAAACCTAAACCCTAACACTAACCCTAACCCAAAACCTAACCCTAACCTAATCCTAATTCTAATCCTAACCGTAACCATAACCCTAACCCAAACCCTAACCCTAACGCTAACCCTAACCCTGACTCTAACCCAAATCCGAACCCTAAACGTAACCCTAACCCTAACTCTAACCCTAATCCTAATTCTAACCCTAACCGTAACCATAACCCTAACAAAAATCCTGACCCTAACCCTAACCCAAACCAAAAACCTAACCTTAATCCTAACCCTAAACCTATCACCAACCCTAAATCTAACACTAACCCTAACCCTAACCCTAACCCAAGCCCTAAAACTAACCCTAACCCTAACCCTAACCCAAACCTAAACCCTAACACAAACCCTAACCGTAACCCTAAACCAAACCTAAACCTTAACCCT
>CM069537.1:1938815-1953815 GCA_035773235.1 Eospalax fontanierii
AAACATAACACAAACCCTAATCCTAACCCTAACCCTAACACTAACCCTAACCCTAACCCTAACCCTAACCCTAACCTAAACCCAGGCCCTCATCCTCACCGTAACCCAATCCCTCAAACTAACGCTAACCCTAACCCTAATCCAAACCTAAACCCTAACACAAACTCTAACTCTAACCCTAAACCAAACCTAAACCCTAACCCTAACCCTAAACCTAACCTAAACTCTATCACTAACCCTAACACTAACCCTACCCCAAACCAATCCCTAACCCTAACCCTAACCCTAACCCTAACCCTAAACCAAAGTCTCACAGTAACCTTAACCTAACCCTAACCCCAAACCTAACCCTTACCCTATCCGTAATATTAACCCTAACCCAAATCAAACCCTAACCCTAACCATAACCCTAACCCTAACCCAAAACCTAAACCTAAACCTAACCCTAATCCTAAACCTAACCCTAACCCTAACCCTAACCCTAACCCCAAACCTAACACTAAACCTAACCTTAAACGAAACCCTAACCCTAACCCTGACCCTAACACTAACCCTGACCCTAACCGAAATCCTAACCCTAACCCTATCCCTAACCCTAACCCTAAACCTAACACAAACCCTAAACCTAAACCTAAACTACCCTAAACCCTAACCGTAACACTAACCCTAACCCTATCCCTAAGCCAAACGCTAACCCTAACTCTAACCCTAACCCTAAACCTAACTCTAACCCAAACCCAAACACTAACGTTAAACCTAACCATAACCCTAACTCAAACCGTAACCCTAACCATAAACCTAACTGTATCGCTAACACAAACGCTAACCCTAAACCTAATCCTACCCTAAACCCTAACCGTAACACTAACCGTAACCCTAAAACATACCCTAACCCTAACGCTAACCCTGACCCCTAACCCTAACCCTAAACTTAACCCTAACCCAAACCCTAACCCAAACCCTAACCCTAACCCTAACCTAACCCTAACCGTAACCCTAAACCTAACCCTAAAACAAACCTAAACCATAACCCTAACCCTAATCCTAAACCTAACCCTAATCCTAACCCTAACCCTAACCCTAACCCCAACCCTAACCCTAAACCTAACCCTAAACCAAACCCCAACTCTAAACCTAACTCTAACCCAAACCTAAAACTTAACCCTAACCTTAATCCTAACCCTAACCCTAACCCTAAACCACCCCTTAACATAACCCTAAACCTAACCCTTCCTCTAAGCCTAACACTAACCCTAAACCAAACCAAACCGTAACCCTAACCCTAAACCTAACCCTAACCCTAACACAAACCCTAAACCTAACACAAACCCTAAAGATAACACCAACCCTAACCCTAACCCAAACCCTAACCCTAACCCAAACCCTAACCCCTAACGCTAACCCTAACCTTAACCCTAAACCTAACCCTAACCCTAACCCAAACCCTAACCCTAACCTTCAACCTAACCCAAACCCTAACCCGAACCCTTGCTCTAACCCAAAACCAAACCCTAACCCTAACCCTAAACCTAAACCCAAGCCAAACACAAACCCTAACCCTAAGCCTAACCCAAACCTTGAACCTAACCTAAACCCAAGCCCTAACCCTTACCCTAACCATAACCCAAGCCGTAAAACTAACCCTAACCCTAACCCTAAACCAAACCTAAACCCTAACCCAAACACTGACCCTAACCCTAACCCTAAACCAAACCTAAACCCTAACCCTATCCCTAACCCTAACACTAACCCTACCCCAAACAAATTCCTAACCCTAACCCTAACCCTAACCCAAACCTAAACCCTAACCCAAACCCTAAACCTAACCCTAACCCTAAACCAAACCTAAATATTAACCCTAACCCTAACCCTAAACCTAACCTAAACTCTATGACTAACCCTAACACTAACCCTAACCCAAACCAATCCCTAACCCTAACAATAACCCTAACCCTAACCCTAAACCAAACCTAAACCCTAACCCTAACCCTAACCCTAATCCTAAACCTAACCTAACCCTAACACTAACCCCAACCCTAACCCTAAACCTAACCCTAAACCAAACCCGAACTCTAAACCTAACTCTAAACCAAACCTCAACCTTAACCCTAACCTTAATCCTAACACTAACCCTAACCCTAAACCACCCCTAACCCTAACCCTAACCCTAACCCTAACACTTCCCCTAAGCCTAACACTAACCCTAATCCTAACACTAACACTAACGCTAACAATAACCCTAACGCTAACCCTAGCCCAAACCCGAACTTCAAACCTAACCATTACCAAAACCCTAACCACCCTAACCCTAAACCTAACCCTAACCCAAACCCTAATCCTAACACTAACACTAACGCTAACCCTAACCCTAACTCTAACCCTAAGCCAAAACAAAACCTACTCCTATCCCTAAACCTAACCCAAACCCAAGCCCAAACATTAAACCTAACCCTACCCCTAACCCTAAAACCTAACCCTAACCCTACCCTTAACCCTAACCGAAACCCTAACCCAAACCCTATTCCTAACCCTAACCCTAACCCGAACCCTAACACTAAGCCCAACCCAAACTCTAAACTTAACCTAAACCCAAGCCCTAACTCTAACCCTAAGCCTAACCCAAGCCGTTAAACTAACCCTAAACCTAACCCTAAGCCAAACCCTAACCCTAACTCTAACCCTAACACTAAACCTAACCCTATCCCAAGCCCAAACACTAACCCTAAACCTAACCCTAACCCTAACTCAAACCATAACCCTAACCATAACCCTAATCGTATCCCTTACACAAACCCTAACCCTAACCCTAACCCTAAACCTAACCCTACCCTAAACAGTAACCGTAACACTAACCCTAACCCTAACCCAACCCCTAACCCTAAACCTAACCCTAACCCCTAACCCGAACCCTTACTCTAACCCAAACCCAAACCCTAACCCTAACCCTAACCGTAACCCTAACCCTAAACCTAAACCTAACCCAAACACAAACCCTAACCCTAAGCCTAACCCAAATCTTAAACCTAACTAAATCCAAGCCCTAAGCCTTACCCTAACAATAAACCAAGCCCTAAAACTAACCCTAACCCTACTCCTAACCCAAACCTAAACCCTAACCCAAACCCTGACCCTAACCCTAACCCTAAACAAAACTAAACCCTAACCCTAACCCTAACCCTAACCCTAACCTAAACTCTATCCCTAACCCTAACACAAACCCTACCCCAAACCAATCCCTAACGCTAACCCTAACCCTAACCCTAAACCAAACCTAAACCCTAACCCTAACCCTAACCCTAACCCTAATCCTAAACCTAATCCTAACCCTAAACCTAACCCTAACACCAACCCCAACACTAAAACTAACCCTAAACCAAACCCCAACTCTAAACCTAACTCTAACCCAAACCTAAACCTTAACCCTAACCTTAATCCTAACCCTAACCCTAAACCTAAACCACCCCTAACCCTAACCCTAACCCTAACGCTTCCCCTAACCCTAACACTAACCCTAAACCAAACCAAACCGTAAACCTAACACTAAACCTAACCCTAATCCTAACCCAAACCCTAACCCTAACACTTACCCTAACCCTAACCCTAAGCCTAATCCTAAACCAAACCCACACCCTAAACCTAACCATAAACCTAACCCTAACCCTAACCTAAACCGAAACCCTAACCCTAAGCCTAACCCAAACCCAAACTTCAACCCTAACCCTAACCCTAACCCTAACCCAAACCCTAATACTAACACTAACACTAACGCTAACCCTAACCCTAAACCGAACCCTAAGCCAAACCAAAACCTACTCCTATCCCTAAACCTAACCCTAACCCAAGCCCAAACACTAATCCTAACCCTAACGCTAAGCCTAACCCTAACCCTAAAACCTATCCCTAAACCTAAACTTAACCCTAACCCAAACCCTAACCCAAACCCTAACCCTAACCCTAACCCTAACCCGAACCCTAACACTAAGCCTAACCCAAACTCTAAACCTAAAGTAACCCAAGCCCTAACTCTAACACTAGGCCTAACCCAAGCCCTAAAACTAACCCTAACCCTACCCTAACCCTAACCCTAACCCAAACCCTAACCCTAACCATAACCCTAACCGAAACCCAAACCCTAATCCTAACACTAAACCTAACCGTAATCTTAACCCTAACACTAACCCTAACCCAAGCCCAAACACTAACCCCAACCCTAACCCTAGTCCTATCCCTAGCGCCTAGCCCTAAACCTAACCCTAACCCTAAGCCAAACCCTAACCCTAACTCTAACCCTAACACTTAACCTAACCCTAACCCAAGCGCAACCACTAACCCCAAACCTAACCCTTACCCTATCCATAATTTTAACCCTAACACAAACCAAAGCCTAACCCAAACCCTAACAGTAACCCTAACCCTAAACCTAACCCAAACCCTAATACTAACCCGAACCCTAACCCTAACCCTAACAATTAACCTTACCCTAAACCTAACCCTATCCCAAAACCTAACATTAACCCAAAGCCTAACCCTAACCCTAACCCTAACCCAAACCATAACCCTAACTCTGAACCTAACCCTGACTCTAACCCAAATCCTAACCCTAAACCTAACCCTAACCCTAACCCAAACCCTAAACCTAACACAAACCCTAACCATAACATTAACCCTAACCCTAACCCAAACCCTAGCCCTAACCCTAACCCTAACCCAAACCCTAACCCTAAACTTAAATCTAACCCAAACCCTAACCCGACCCCTTGCTCTAACCAAAACCCAAACCCTAACCCTAACCCTAAACCTAAACCTAAACCAAACACAAACCCTAACCCTAACCCTAACCCAAACCTTAAACCTAACCTAAACCCAAGCACTAACCCTTACCCTAACCCTAACCCAAGCCCTAAAACTAACCCTAACCCCAACCCTAACCCAAACCTAAACCCTAACCCAAACCTTAACCCTAACCCTAAACCAAACCTAAACATTAACCCTAAACCTAACCCTAACCCTAACCTAAACTCTATCCCTAACCCTAACACTAACCCTACCCCAAACCAATCCCTAACTCTAACCCTAACCCTAACCCTAAACCAAACCTAAACCCTAACCCTAACCCTAACCCTAACCCTAACCCAAACCCTAACCCTAACACTTACCCTAACCCTAACCCTAACCCTAATCCTAAACCAAACCCACACCCTAAACCTAACCATAACCCTAACCGAAAACCTAACCCTAACCAAAACCCAAACTTCAACACTAACCCTAAACCTAACCCTAACCCTAACCCAAACCCTAATCCTAACACTAACACTAACGCTAACCCTAACCCTAACCCTAAGCGAAACCAAAACCTACTCCTATCCCTAAACTAACCCTAACCCAAGCCCAAACACTAATCCTAACCCTAACCGAAACACTAAAACGTAACCCTAAACCTAAACTTAACCCAAACCTGAACCCTAACCCAAACCCTATTCCTAACCCTAACCCTAACCCGAACCCTAACACTAAGCCCAAACCAAACTCTAAACTTAACCTAAACCCAAGCCCTAACTCTAACCCTAAGCCTAACCCAAGCCGTTAAACTAACCCTAAACCTAACCCTAAGCCAAACCCTAACCCTAACTCTAACCCTAACACTAAACCTAACCCTATCCCAAGCCCAAACACTAACCCTAAACCTAACCCTAACCCTAACTCAAACCATAACCCTAACCATAACCCTAATCGTATCCCTTACACAAACCCTAACCCTAACCCTAACCCTAAACCTAACCCTACCCTAAACAGTAACCGTAACACTAACCCTAACCCTAACCCAACCCCTAACCCTAAACCTAACCCTAACCCCTAACCCGAACCCTTACTCTAACCCAAACCCAAACCCTAACGCTAACCCTAACCCTAACCGTAACCGTAACCCTAATCCTAAACCTAACCCAAACACAAACCCTAACCCTAAGCCTAACCCAAATCTTAACCCTAACTAAAACCAAGCCCTAAGCCTTACCCTAACAATAACCCAAGCCCTAAAACTAACCCTAACCCTACTCCTAACCCAAACCTAAACCCTAACCCAAACCCTAACCCTAACCCTAACCCTAACCCTAAACCTAACCCTAACACCAACCCTAACACTAAAACTAACCCTAAACCAAACCCCAACTCTAAACCTAATTCTAACCCAAACCTAATCCTTAATCCGAACCTTAATCCTAACCCTAACCCTAAACCTAAACCACCCCTAACCCTAACCCTAACCCTAACGCTTCCCCTAACCCTAACACTAACCCTAAACCAAACCAAACCTTAAACCTAACACTAAATCTAACCCTAATCCTAACCCAAACCCTAACCCTAACACTTACCCTAACCCTAACCCTAAGCCTAATCCTAAACCAAACCCACACCCTAAACCTAACCATAAACCTAACCCTAACCCTAACCTAAACCGAAACCCTAACCCTAAACCTAACCCAAACCCAAACTTCAACCCTAACCCTAACCCTAACCCTAACCCTAACCCAAACCCTAATCCTAACACTAACACTAACGCTAACCCTAACCCTAAACCGAACCCTAAGCCAAACCAAAACCTACTCCTATCCCTAAACCTAACCCTAACCCAAGCCCAAACACTAATCCTAACCCTAACGCTAACCCTAACCCTAACCCTAAAACCTAACCCTAAACCTAAACTTAACCCTAACCCAAACCCTAACCCAAACCCTAACCCAAACCCTAACCCTAACCCTAACCCGAACCCTAACACTAAGCCTAACCCAAACTCTAAACCTAAACTAACCCGAGCCCTACCTCTAACCCTAGGCCTAAGCCAATCCCTAAAACTAACCCTAACCCTACCCTAACCCTAACCCTAACCCAAACCCTAACCCTAACCATAACCCTAACCGAAACCCAAACCCTAATCCTAACACTAAACCTAACCGTAATCCTAACCCTAACACTTACCCTAACCCAAGCCGGAACACTAACCCCAACCCTAACCCTAGTCCTATCCCTATCGCCTAGCCCTAAACCTAACCCTAACCCTAAGCCAAACCCTAACCCTAACTCTAACCCTAACCCTAAACCTAACCCTAACCCAAGCGCAACCACTAACCCCAAACCTAACCCTTACCCTATCCATAATTTTAACCCTAACCCACACCAAACCCTAACCCAAACCCTAACCGTAACCCTAACCGTAAACCTAACCCAAACCCTAATCCTAACACGAACCCTAACCCTAACCCTAACCATTAACCTTACCCTAACCCTAACCCTATCCCAAAACCTAACATTAACCCAAAGCCTAACCCTAACCCTAACCATAACCCAAACCATAACCCTAACCCTAAACCTAAGCCTGACTCTAACCCAAATCCTAACCCTAAACCTAACCCTAACCCTAACCCAAAACCTAAACCTAACACAAACCCTAACCATAACACTAACCCTAACCCTAACCCAAACCCTAACCCTAACCCTAACCCTAACCCAAACCCTAACCCTAAACTTAAATCTAACCCAAACCCTAACCCGATCCCTTGCTCTAACCAAAACCCAAACCCTAACCCTAACCCTAAACCTAAACCTAAACCAAACACAAACCCTAACCCTAACCCTAACCCTAACCCAAACCTTGAACCTAACCTAAACCCAAGCACTAACCCTTACCCTAACCCTAACCCAAGCCCTAAAACTAACCCTAACCCCAACCCTAACCCAAACCTAAACCCTAACCCAAACCTTAACCCTAACCCTAAACCAAACCTAAACATTAACCCTAACCCTAACCTTAACCCTAACCCTAACCTAAACTCTATCCCTAACCCTAACACTAACCCTACCCCAAACCAATCCCTAACCCTAACCCTAACCCTAACCCTAATCCTAAACCTAACCCTAACCCTAACCCTAACCCTAACCCTAAACCAAACCTAACCCTAACCCTAACCCTAATCTTAAACCTAACCCTAACCCTAACACTAACCCCAACCCTAACCCTAAACCTAACCCTAAACCAAACCCGAACTCTAAACCTAACTCTAAACCAAACCTCAACCTTAACCCTAACCTTAATCATAACCCTAACCCTAACCCTAAACCACCCCTAACACTAACCCTAAACCTAACCCTTCCCCTAACCCTAACACTAACCCTAATCCTAACACTAACACTAACGCTAACCATAACACTAACCCTAACCCTAACCCAAATCCAAACTTCAACCCTAACCCTAACCAAAACCCTAACCCTAACCCTAAACCTAACCCTAACCCAAACCCTAATCCTAACACTAACACTAACACTAAACCTAAACCTAACCCTAACATTAGCCAAATCAAAACCTACTCCTATCCCTAAACCTAACCCTAACCCAAGCCCAAACACTAATCCGAACCCTAACCCTAACCGTAAAACCTAACCCTAACCCTAACCCAAACCCTAACCCAAACCCTAACCCTAACCCTAACCCTAACCCTAACCCTAACCCTAACCCTAACCCTAACCCTAACCAAAACCCAAACCCTAACACTAAGCCTATCCCAAACTCTAAACCTAACCTAAACCCAAGCCCTAACTCTAACCCTAAGCCTAACCCAAGCCCTAAAACAAACCCTAAACCTTATCCTATCCCAAACGTGAATCCTAACCAAAATCCAACCCCTAACACTAACATAAACCCTATCCCTAAACCTAACACTAACCCTAACCCTAAACTTAACCCTTACCCTAACCCTAACAATAACCCTAAACCAAAACAAACCCGAACCCTAAGCCTAAACCTAACCCTAACCCTAATTCAAACCCTAACCCTAACACTTACGCTAAGCCTAGCCCTAAGCCTAACCCTAACCCAAACCCTAACCATAACCCTAACCCAAACCTGCACACTAAACCTAACCCGAACGCTAAACCTAACGCTAAATGAAACCCTAACCCTAACCCTAACCCTATCCCTTACCCAAGCCCTAACCCTAACCCTTACCCTAACCCTAACCGTAAGCCTAACCCTAACCCAAACCCACACCCTAACTCTAACACTAACACTAACCCCAACCCTAACCCTAACCCTAACCCTAAACCTAAACCTAACGCTAACTCAAACGTAAACCCTAAAACTAAACCTAACCCAAACCCTAACCCTAACCCTAATCTTAATCCTAAACCTAACCATAAGCATAACCCTAACCCAAACCATAACCCTAACCCTAACCCTAACCCTGACTCTAACCCAAATCCTAACCCTAAACCTAACCCTAACGCTAAACCAAACCCTAACCCTAACCTTAACCCTAACCCAAACCCAAAACCTAACCATAATCCTGACCCTAAACCTAACACAAACCCTAATCCTAACACTAACCCTAACCCTAACCCTAACCCTAACCCTAACATAAACCCAAGCCCTAACCATAACCCTAACCCTAACCCAAGCACTAAAACTAACCCTAACCCTAACCCTAACCCAAACCTAAACCCTAACACAAACCCTAACCCTAACCCTAAACCAAACCTAAACCCTAACCCTAACCCTAACCCTAACCCTAACCTAAACTCTATCACTAACCCTAACACTACCCCTACGAAAAAACCAATCCCTAACCCTAACCCTAACCCTAAACCTAACACACCCTAATCCTAAACCTAACCCTACCCTAAACCCTAACCGTAACACTATCCCTAAACCTATTTATATCGCCTAGCCCTAAATCTAACTCTAACCCTAACTCTAACCCTAAGCCAAACCCTAACCCTAACTCTAACCCTAACCCAAACACAAACACTAACCCTAAACCTAACCCATACCCTAGCTCAAACCGTAACCCTAACCATAAACCTAACTGTATCCCTAACACAAACCCTAACCCTAACCCTAACCCTAAACCTAATTATACCCTAAACCCTAACCGTAACACTAACCGTAACCCTAGCCCAAACCCTAACCCTAAACCTAACCTTAACCCTAGCCCAAGCCCTAACCCAAACCTTAACCCTAACCTTAAA
The DNA here is from genome assembly GCA_035773235.1 of Eospalax fontanierii. Taxonomy (NCBI): domain Eukaryota; kingdom Metazoa; phylum Chordata; class Mammalia; order Rodentia; family Spalacidae; genus Eospalax; species Eospalax fontanierii. Next base: position 1,948,833 of record CM069537.1, read on the forward strand.
CCTAACCCAAACCCTAACCCGATCCCTTACTCTAACCCAAACTCAAACCCTAACCCTAACCCTAACCATAAACCTAAACCTAACCCAAACCCAAACCCTCACCCTAACCCTAACCCAAACCCTAACCCGATCCCTTAATCTAACCCTAATCTTAACCCTGACCCTAACCCTAACCCTAAACCTAACCTAAACTCTATCCCTAACCCTAACACTAACCTTACCCCAAACCAATCCCTAACCCTAACCCTAACCCTAACCCTAAAACAAACCGAAACCCTAACCCTAACCCTAACCCTAAACCTAATCCTAAACCTAACCCTCACCCTAACCGTAACCCTAACCCCAACCCTAACCCTAAACCTAACCCTAAACCAAACCCCAACTCTAATCCTAACTCTAACCCAAACCTAAAACTTAACCCTAACCTTAATCCTAACCCTAACCCTAACCCTAAATCACCCATAACCCTAATCCTAACCCTAACCCTTCCCCTAAACCTAACACTAACCCTAAACCAAACCAAACCGTAACTATAACCCTAAACCTAACCCTAACCCTAACCCAAAACCTAAACCTAACACAAACCCTAACCATAACACTAACCCTAACCCTAACCCATACCATAACCCTAACCCTAACCCTAACCTCTAACCCTAACCCTAACCTTAACCCTAACCCTAACCCTAACCCTAACCTTAAACTAACCCAAACCCTAACCCTAAGCCTAACCCAAATCTTAAACCTAACCTAAACCCAAGCCCTAACCCTTACCCTAACCCTAACCCAAGCCCTAAAACTAACCCTAACCGTAACCCTAAACCAAACATAAACCCTAACCCAAACCCTAACCCTAAACGTAACACTTACCCTAACCCTAGCCCTAAGCCTAACCCTAACCCAAACCCGCACACAAAACCTATCCCGAACCCTAAACCTAACCCTAAACGAAACCCTAACCCTAACCCTAACCCTAAACCTAACCCTTCCCCAAGCCCTAACCCTAACCCTTACCCTAACCCTAACCGTAAGCCTAACCATAAGCCAAACCCACACCCTAACCCTAACACTAACTCTAACCATAACCCTAACCCTAACCATAAACCTAACCCTAACCCTAACATAAACCCAAACCCTAACCCTAACCCTAACCCTAACCCTAACTCAAACCTAAACCCTAACACTAACCCTAACCCAAACCCTAACCCTAACCCTAATCCTAATCCTAAGCCTAACCATAATCATAACCCTAACCCAAACCATAACCCTAACCCTAAACCTAACCCTAACTCTAACCCAAATCCTAACCCTAAACCTACCCCTAACCCTAACCCAAACACTAAACATAACACAAACCCTAAACATAACACTAACCCTCACCCTAACCCAAGCTATAACCCTAAACTTAAACCTAACCCAAACCCTAACCCGATCCCTTGCTCTAACCCAAACCCAAACCCTAACCCTAACCCTAAACCTAAACCTAACCCAAACACAAACCCTAACCCTAACCCTAACCCAAACCTTAAACCTAACCTAAACCCAAGCACTAACTCTTACCCTAACCCTAACCCAAGCCCTAAAACTAACCCTAACCCTAACCCTAACCCTAAACCTAACCCTTCCCCAAGCCCTAACCCTAACCCTTACCCTAACCCTAACCCTAACCCTAACCCTAAACCAAACCTAAACATTAACCCTAACCCTAACCCTAACCTTAACCCTAACCTAAACTCTATCCCTAACCCTAAAACTAATCCTACCCCAAACCAATCCCTAACCCTAACCCTAACCCTAACCCTAAACCAAACCTAAACCCTAACCCTAACCCTAACCCTAACCTAAACACTAACCCTAACCCTTACCCTTCCCGTAACCCTAACACTAACCCTAATCCTAACACTAACACTAACGCTAACCATAACACTAACCCTAACCCTAACCCAAACCCAAACTTCAACCCTAACCCTAACCAAAACCCTAACCCTAACCCTAAACCTAACCCTAACCCAAACCCTAATCCTAAAACTACCACTAACGCTAACCCTAACCCTAACCCTAACCCTAAGCCAAACAAAAACCTACTCCTATCCCTTAACCTAAGCCTAACCCAAGCCCAAACACTAATCCTAACCCTAACCCTAACCCTAAAATCTAACCCTAACCCTAACCCAAAAACTAACCCAAACACTATCCCTAACCCTAACCAAAACCCGAACCCTAACACTAAGCCTAACACAAATCTTAAACCTAACCTAAACCCAAGCCCTAACCCTTACCCTAACCCTAACCCAAGCCCTAAAACTAACCCTAACCCTAACCCTAACCCAAAGATAAACCCTAACCCAAACCCTAACCCTAAATCTAACACTTACCCTAACCCTAGCCCTAAGCCTAACCCTAACCCAAACCCGCACACAAAACCTATCCCGAACCCTAAACCTAACCCTAAACGAAACCCTAACCCTAACCCTAACCCTAAACCTAACCCTTCCCCAAGCCCTAACCCTAACCCTTACCCTAACCATAACCGTAAGCCTAACCATAACCCAAACCCACACCCTAACCCTAACACTAACTCTAACCATAACCCTAACCCTAACCATAAACCTAACCCTAACCCTAACATAAACCCAAATCCTAACCCTAACCCTAACCCTAACCCTAACTCAAACCTAAACCCTAACACTAACCCTAACCCAAACCCTAACCCTAACCCTAATCCTAATCCTAAGCCTAACCATAACCATAACCCTAACCCAAACCATGACCCTAACCCTAAACCTAACCCTAACCCAAACCCTAACCCTAACCCTAATCCTAATCCTAAGCCTAACCATAACCATAACCCTAACCCTAACCTTAACCCTAACTCTAACCCTAACCCTAACCCAAACGCTAACCCTAACCTTAAACCTAACCCAAACCCTAACCCGATCCCTTGCTCTAACCCAAACCCAAACCCTAACCCTAACCCTAAACCTAAATCACCCATAACCCTAATCCTAACCCTAACCCTTCCCCTAACCCTAACACTAACCCTAAACCAAACCAAACCGTAACTATAACCCTAAACCTAATCGTAACCCTAACCCAAAACCTAAACCTAACACAAACCCTAACCATAACACTAACCCTAACCCTAACCCATACCCTAACCCTAAACCTAACCCTAACCTCTAACCCTAACCCTAACCTTAACCCTAACCCTAACCCTAACCCAAACCCTAACCCTAACCTTAAACTAACCCAAACCCTAACCCTAAGCCTAACCCAAATCTTAAACCTAACCTAAACCCAAGCCCTAACCCTTACCCTCACCCTAACCCAAGCCCTAAAACTAACCCTAACCCTAACCCTACCCCAAAACTAAACCCTTACCCAAGCCCTAACCCTAACCCTAACCCTAACCCAAGCCCTAAAACTAACCCTAACCCTAACCCTAACCCAAACCTAAACCCTAACACAAACCCTAACCCTAACCCTAAACCTAACCCAAGCCCTAATCCTAACCCTAACCCTAACCCTAACCCTAACCCTAAACCAACCTCTCACAGTAACCTTAACCTAACCCTAACCCCAAACCTAACCCTTACCCTATCCGTAATATTAACCCTAACCAAAATCAAACCCTAACCCTAACCCTAACCCTAACCCTAACCCTAACCCTAAACTTAACCCTAACCCAAACCCTAACCGAAACCCTAACCCTAACATTAAACCTAACCCAACCCCTAACCCGATCCCTTACTCTAACCCAAACCCAAACCCTAACACTAACCCTAACCCTAACCCTAACCCTAAACCTAAACCTAACCCAAACCCAAACCCTAACCCTAACCCTAACCCAAACCCTAACCCGATCCCTTAATCTAAACCTAATTTTAACACTAACCCTAACCCTAAACCTAACCTAAACTCTATCCCTAACCCTAACACTAACCTTACCCCAAACCAATCCCTAACCCTAACCCTAACCCTAACCATAAACCAAACCGAAACCCTTACCCTAACCCTAACCCTAACCCTAATCCTAAACGTAACCGTAACCCTAACCCTAACCCTAACCAAACCCTAACCCTAAAACTAACCCTAAACCAAACCCCAACTCTAAACCTAACTCTAACCCAAACCTAAAACTTAACCTTAACCTTAATCCTAACCCTAACCTTAACCCTAAATCACCCATAACCCTCATCCTAACCCTAACCCTTCCCCTAACCCTAACACTAACCCTAAACCAAACCAAACCGTAAGTATAACCCTAAACCTAACCCTAACCCTAACCCAAACCCTAAACCTAACACAAACCCTAACCATAACACTAACCCTAACCCTAACCCAAACCCTAAACCTAACCCTAACACTAACACCTAACCCTAACCCTAACCTTAACCCTAACCCTAACCCTAACCCAAACCCTAACCCTAACCTTAAACCTAACCCAAACCCTAACCCTAACCCTACACCTAAACCTAACCCAAACACAAACCCTAACCCTAAGCCTAACCCAAACCTTAAACCTAACCTAAACCCAAGCCCTAACCCTTACCCTAACCCTAACCCAAGCCCTAAAACTATCCCTAACACTAACCCTAACCCAAACCTAAAGCCTAACCCTAACCCTTAACCAAATCTAAACATTAACCCTAACCCTAACCCTAACTTAAACTCTATCCCTACCCCTAACACTAACCCTACCCCAAACCAATCCCTAAACCTAACCAAAACCCTAACCCTAACCCTAAACCTAACCCTAAGCCTAAACCAAACCTAAATATTAACCCTAACCCTAACCCTAAACCTAACCTAAACTCTATCCCTAACCCTAACACTAACCCTACCCCAAACCAATCCCTAACCCTAACAATAACCCTAACCCTAACCCTAAACCAAACCTAACCCTAACCCTAACCCTAATCTTAAACCTAACCCTAACCCTAACACTAACCCCAACCCTAACCCTAAACCTAACCCTAAACCAAA
>CM069537.1:1961315-1966315 GCA_035773235.1 Eospalax fontanierii
CCTTGCTCTAACCCAAACCCAAATCCTAACCCTAACCCTAAACCTAAACCTAATCCAAACACAAACCCTAACCCTAACCCTAACCCAAACCTTAAACCTAACCTAAACCCAAGCACTAACTCTTACCCTAACCCTAACCCAAGCCCTAAAACTAACCCTAACCCTAACCCTACCCCAAAACTAAACCCTAACCCAAACCCTAACCCTAACCCTAACCCTAACCCTAACCCTAACCCTAAACCAAACCTAAACATTAACCCTAACCCTAACCCTAACCTTAACCCTAACCTAAACTCTATCCCTAACCCTAAAACTAATCCTACCCCAAACCAATCCCTAACCCTAACCCTAACCCTAACCCTAAACCAAACCTAAACCCTAACCCTAACCCTAACCTAAACACTAACCCTAACCCTTACCCTTCCCCTAACCCTAACACTAACCCTAATCCTAACACTAACACTAACGCTAACCATAACACTAACCTTAACACTAACCCAAACCCAAACTTCAACCCTAACACTAACCAAAACCCTAACCCTAACCCTAAACCTAACCCTAACCCAAACCCTAATCCTAAAACTACCACTAACGCTAACCCTAACCCTAACCCTAACCCTAACCCTAACCCTTACCCAAGCCCTAACCCTAACCCTTACCCTAACCCTAACCCTAAGCCTAACCCTAACCCAAACCCACACCCTAACCCTAACACTAACACTAACCCCAACCCTAACCCTAACCCTAACCCTAACCCTAACGCTAACTCAAACCTAAACCCTAACACTAACCCTAACCCAAACCCTAACCCTAACCCTAACCCTAATCCTAATCCTAAACCTAACCATAACCATAACCCTAACCCAAACCATAACCCTAACCCTAACCCTAATCCTGACTCTAACCCAAATCCTAAACCTAAAACTAACCCTAACGCTAAACCAAATCCTAACCCTAACCCTAACCCTAACCCAAACCCAAAACCTAACCTTAATCCTAACCCTAAACCTAACACAAACCCTGATCCTAACACTAACCCTAACCCTAACCCTAACCCTAACCCTAACATACACCCAAGCCCTAACCCTCTCCCTAAGCCTAACCCAAGCCCTAAAACTAACCCTAACCCTAACCCTAACCAAAACCTAAACCCTAACACAAACCCTAACCCTAACCCTAAACCAAACCTAAACCCTAACCCTAACCCTAACCCTAACCCTAACCCTAACCCTAAACCAACCTCTCGCAATAACCTTAACCTAACCCTAACCCCAAACCTAACCCTTACCCTATCCGTAATATTAACCCTAACCAAAATCAAACCCTAACCCTAACCCTAACCCTAACCCTAACCCTAACCCTAAACTTAACCCTAACCCAAACCCTAACCGAAACCCTAACCCTAACATTAAACCTAACCCAACCCCTAACCCGATCCCTTACTCTAACCCAAACCCAAACCCTAACACTAACCCTAACCCTAACCCTAACCCTAAACCTAAACCTAACCCAAACCCAAACCCTAACCCTAACCCTAACCCAAACCCTAACCCGATCCCTTAATCTAACCCTAATTTTAACACTAACCCTAACCCTAAACCTAACCTAAACTCTATCCCTAACCCTAACACTAACCTTACCCCAAACCAATCCCTAACCCTAACCCTAACCCTAACCATAAACCAAACCGAAACCCTAACCCTAACCCTAACCCTAACCCTAACCCTAATCCTAAACGTAACCGTAACCCTAACCCTAACCCTAACCAAACCCTAACCCTAAAACTAACCCTAAACCAAACCCCAACTCTAAACCTAACTCTAACCCAATCCTAAAACTTAACCTTAACCTTAATCCTAACCCTAAACTTAACCCTAAATCACCCATAACCCTCATCCTAACCCTAACCCTTCCCCTAACCCTAACACTAACCCTAAACCAAACCAAACCGTAAGTATAACCCTAAACCTAACCCTAACCCTAACCCAAACCCTAAACCTAACACAAACCCTAACCATAACACTAACCCTAACCCTAACCCAAACCCTAAACCTAACCCTAACCCTAACCCCTAACTCTAACCCTAACCTTAACCCTAACCCTAACCCTAACCCTAACCCTAACCCTAATCCTAAACGTAACCGTAACCCTAACCCTAACCCTAACCAAACCCCAACCCTAAAACTAACCCTAAACCAAACCCCAACTCTAAACCTAACTCTAACCCAATCCTAAAACTTAACCTTAACCTTAATCCTAACCCTAACCTTAACCCTAAATCACCCATAACCCTCATCCTAACCCTAACCCTTCCCCTAACCCTAACACTAACCCTAAACCAAACCAAACTGTAAGTATAACCCTAAACCTAACCCGAACCCTAACCCAAACCCTAAACCTAACACAAACCCTAACCATAACACTAACCCTAACCCTAACCCAAACCCTAAACCTAACCCTAACCCTAACCCCTAACCCTAACCCTAACCTTAACCCTAACCCTAACCCTAACCCAAACCCTAACCCTAACCTTAAACCTAACCCAAACCCTAACCCTAACCCTACACCTAAACCTAACCCAAACACAAACCCTAACCCTAAGCCTAACCCAAACCTTAAACCTAACCTAAACCCAAGCCCTAACCCTTACCCTAACCCTAACCCAAGCCCTAAAACTATCCCTAACACTAACCCTAACCCAAACCTAAAGCCTAACCCTAACCCTTAACCAAATCTAAACATTAACCCTAACCCTAACCCTAACTTAAACTCTATCCCTACCCCTAACACTAACCCTACCCCAAACCAATCCCTAAACCTAACCAAAACCCTAACCCTAACCCTAAACCTAACCCTAAGCCTAAACCAAACCTAAATATTAACCCTAACCCTAACCCTAAACCTAACCTAAACTCTATCCCTAACCCTAACACTAACCCTACCCCAAACCAATCCCTAACCCTAACAATAACCCTAACCCTAACCCTAAACCAAACCTAACCCTAACCCTAACCCTAATCTTAAACCTAACCCTAACCCTAACACTAACCCCAACCCTAACCCTAAACCTAACCCTAAACCAAACCCGAACTCTAAACCTAACTCTAAACCAAACCTCAACCTTAACCCTAACCTTAATCCTAACCCTAACCCTAACCCTAAACCACCCCTAACACTAACCCTAAACCTAACCCTTCCCCTAAACCTAACACTAACCCTAATCCTAACACTAACACTAACGCTAACCATAACACTAACCCTAACCCTAACCCAAATCCAAACTTCAACCCTAACCCTAACCAAAACCCTAACCCTAACCCTAAACCTAACCCTAACCCAAACCCTAATCCTAACACTAACACTAACACTAAACCTAAACCTAACCCTAACATTAGCCAAATCAAAACCTACTCCTATCCCTAAACCTAACCCTAACCCAAGCCCAAACACTAATCCGAACCCTAACCCTAACCCTAAAACCTAACCCTAACCCTAACCCAAACCCTAACCCAAACCCTAACCCTAACCCTAACCCTAACCCTAACCCTAACCCTAACCAAAACCCAAACCCTAACACTAAGCCTATCCCAAACTCTAAACCTAACCTAAACCCAAGCCCTAACTCTAACCCTAAGCCTAACCCAAGCCCTAAAACAAACCCTAAACCTTATCCTATCCCAAACGTGAATCCTAACCAAAATCCAACCCCTAACACTAACATAAACCCTATCCCTAAACCTAACACTAACCCTAACCCTAAACTTAACCCTTACCCTAACCCTAACAATAACCCTAAACCAAAACAAACCCTAACCCTAAGCCTAAACCTAACCCTAACCCTAATTCAAACCCTAACCCTAACACTTACGCTAAGCCTAGCCCTAAGCCTAACCCTAACCCAAACCCTAACCATAACCCTAACCCAAACCTGCACACTAAACCTAACCCGAACCCTAAACCTAACCCTAAATGAAACCCTAACCCTAACCCTAACCCTATCCCTTACCCAAGCCCTAACCCTAACCCTTACCCTAACCCTAACCGTAAGCCTAACCCTAACCCAAACCCACACCCTAACTCTAACACTAACACTAACCCCAACCCTAACCCTAACCCAAACCCTAAACCCAACCCTAACGCTAACTCAAACATAAACCCTAACACTAAACCTAACCCAAACCCTAACCCTAACCCTAATCCTAATCCTAAACCTAACCATAAGCATAACCCTAACCCAAACCATAACCCTAACCCTAAACCTAACCCTGACTCTAACCCAAATCCTAACCCTAAACCTAACCCTAACGCTAAACCAAACCCTAACCCTAACCTTAACCCTAACCCAAACCCAAAACCTAACCATAATCCTGACCCTAAACCTAACACAAACCCTAATCCTAACACTAACCCTAACCCTAACCCTAACCCTAACCCTAACATAAACCCAAGCCCTAACCATAACCCTAACCCTAACCCAAGCACTAAAACTAACCCTAACCCTAACCCTAACCCAAACCTAAACCCTAACACAAACCCTAACCCTAACCCTAAACCAAACCTAAACCCTAACCCTAACCCTAACCCTAACCCTAACCTAAACTCTATCACTAACCCTAACACTACCCCTACGAAAAAACCAATCCCTAACCCAAACCCAAACCCTAACCCTAACCCTAACCCTAAACCTAATACACCCTAAACCTAAACCTAACCCTACCCTAAACCCTAACCGTAACACTATCCCTAAACCTATTTATATCGCCTAGCCCAAAATTAACTCTAACCCTAACTCTAACCCTAAGCCAAACCCTAACCCTAACTCTAACCCTAACCCAAACACAAACACTAACCCTAAACCTAACCCTTACCCTAACTCAAACCGTAACCCTAACCATAAACCTAACTGTATCCCTAACACAAACCCTAACCCTAACCCTAACCCTAAACCTAATTATACCCTAAACCCTAACCGTAACACTAACCGTAACCCTAACCCAAAC
>CM069537.1:1971315-1981315 GCA_035773235.1 Eospalax fontanierii
CTAACCCAAACCCTAACCCTATACCTAACCCTAACCCTAAACCAACCTCTCACAGTAACCTTAACCTAACCCTAACCCCAAACCTAACCCTTACCCTATCCGTAATATTAACCCTAACCAAAATCAAACCCTAACCCTAACCCTAACCCTAACCCTAACCCTAACCCTAAACTTAACCCTAACCCAAACCCTAACCGAAACCCTAACCCTAACATTAAACCTAACCCAACCCCTAACCCGATCCCTTACTCTAACCCAAACCCAAACCCTAACACTAACCCTAACCCTAACCCTAACCCTAAACCTAAACCTAACCCAAACCCAAACCCTAACCCTAACCCTAACCCAAACCCTAACCCGATCCCTTAATCTAACCCTAATTTTAACACTAACCCTAACCCTAAACCTAACCTAAACTCTATCCCTAACCCTAACACTAACCTTACCCCAAACCAATCCCTAACCCTAACCCTAACCCTAACCATAAACCAAACCGAAACCCTAACCCTAACCCTAACCCTAACCCTAACCCTAATCCTAAACGTAACCGTAACCCTAACCCTAACCCTAACCAAACCCTAACCCTAAAACTAACCCTAAACCAAACCCCAACTCTAAACCTAACTCTAACCCAATCCTAAAACTTAACCTTAACCTTAATCCTAACCCTAACCTTAACCCTAAATCACCCATAACCCTCATCCTAACCCTAACCCTTCCCCTAACCCTAACACTAACCCTAAACCAAACCAAACCGTAAGTATAACCCTAACCCTAATCCTAACCCTAACCCAAACCCTAAACCTAACACAAACCCTAACCATAACACTAACCCTAACCCTAACCCAAACCCTAAACCTAACCCTAACCCTAACCCCTAACTCTAACCCTAACCTTAACCCTAACCCTAACCCTAACCCAAACCCTAACCCTACACCTAAACCTAACCCAAACACAAACCCTAACCCTAAGCCTAACCCAAACCTTAAACCTAACCTAAACCCAAGCCCTAACCCTTACCCTAACCCTAACCCAAGCCCTAAAACTATCCCTAAGGCTAACCCTAACCCAAACCTAAAGCCTAACCCTAACCCTTAACCAAATCTAAACATTAACCCTAACCCTAACCCTAACTTAAACTCTATCCCTACCCCTAACACTAACCCTACCCCAAACCAATCCCTAAACCTAACCAAAACCCTAACCCTAACCCTAAACCTAACCCTAAGCCTAAACCAAACCTAAATATTAACCCTAACCCTAACCCTAAACATAACCTAAACTCTATCCCTAACCCTAACACTAACCCTACCCCAAACCAATCCCTAACCCTAACAATAACCCTAACCCTAACCCTAAACCAAACCTAACCCTAACCCTAACCCTAATCTTAAACCTAACCCTAAACCTAACACTAACCCCAACCCTAACCCTAAACCTAACCCTAAAACAAACCCGAACTCTAAACCTAACTCTAAACCAAACCTCAACCTTAACCCTAACCTTAATCCTAACACTAACCCTAACCATAAACCACCCCTAACCCTATCTCTAACCCTAACCCTTCCCCTAATCCTAACACTAACACTAATGCTAACCATAACCCTAACGCTAACCCTAACCCAAACCCGAACTTCAACCCTAACCCTAACCAAAACCCTAACCACCCTAACCCTAACCCTAACCCTAACCCAAACCCTAATCCTAACACTAACACTAACGCTAACCTAACCCTAACCCTAACCCTAAGCCAAAACAAAACCTACTCCTATCCCTAAACCTAACCAAAACCCAAGCCCAAACACTAAACCTAACCCTAACCCTAACCCTAAAACCTAACCCTAACCCTACCCTTAACCCTAACCCAAACCCTAACCCAAACCCTATTCCTAACCCTAACCCTAACCCGAACCCTAACACTAAGCCCAACCCAAACTCTAAACTTAACCTAAACCCAAGCCCTAACTCTAACCCTAAGCCTAACCCAAGCCGTAAAACTAACCCTAACCCTAACCCTAAGCCAAACCCTAACCCTAACTCTAACCCTAACCCTAAACCTAACCCTAACCCAAGCCCAAACACTAACCCTAAACCTAACCCTAACCCTAACTCAAACCATAACCCTAACCATAACCCTAACCGTATCCCTTACACAAACCCTAACCCTAACCCTAACCCTAAACCTAACCCTACCCTAAACACTAACCGTAACACTAACCCTAACCCTGACCCAACCCCTAACCCTAAACCTAACCCTAACCCCTAACCCGAACCCTTACTCTAACCCAAACCCAAACCCTAACCCTAACCCTAACCCTAACCCTAACCGTAACCGTAACCCTAAACCTAAACCTAACCCAAACACAAACCCTAACCCTAAGCCTAACACAAATCTTAACCCTAACTAAATCCAAGCCCTAAGCCTTACCCTAACAATAACCCAAGCCTTAAAACTAACCCTAACCCTACTCCTAACCCAAACCTAAACCCTAACCCAAACCCTAACCCTAACCCTAACCCTAAACAAAACCTAAACCCTAACCCTAACCCTGACCCTAACCCTAAACCTAACCCTAACACCAACCCTAACACTAAAACTAACCCTAAACCAAACCCCAACTCTAAACCTAACTCTAACCCAAACCTAAACCTTAACCCGAACCTTAATCCTAACCCTAAACCTAAACCTAAACCACCCCTAACCCTAACCCTAACCCTAACCCTAACCCTAACCCTAACCCTAACCCTAACCCTAACCCTAAACCAAACCTAAATATTAACCCTAACCCTAACCCTAAACCTAACCTAAACTCTATCCCTAACCCTAACACTAACACTCCCCCAAACCAATCCCTAACCTAAACAATAACCCTAACCCTAACCCTAAACCAAACCTAACCCTAACCCTAACCCTAATCTTAAACCTAACCCTAACCCTAACACTAACCCCAACCCTAACCCTAAACCTAACCCTAAACCAAACCCGAACTCTAAACCTAACTCTAAACCAAACCTCAACCTTAACCCTAACCTTAATCCTAACACTAACCCTAACCATAAACCACCCCTAACCCTATCTCTAACCCTAACCCTTCCCCTAATCCTAACACTAACACTAATGCTAACCATAACCCTAACGCTAACCCTAACCCAAACCCGAACTTCAACCCTAACCCTAACCAAAACCCTAACCACCCTAACCCTAACCCTAACCCTAACCCAAACCCTAATCCTAACACTAACACTAACGCTAAATTAACCCTAACCCTAAACCTAAGCCAAAACAAAACCTACTCCTATCCCTAAACCTAACCCAAACCCAAGCCCAAACACTAAACCTAACCCTAACCCTAACCCTAAAACCTAACCCTAACCCTACCCTTAACCCTAACCCAAACCCTAACCCAAACCCTATTCCTAACCCTAACCCTAACCCGAACCCTAACACTAAGCCCAACCCAAACTCTAAACTTAACCTAAACCCAAGCCCTAACTCTAACCCTAAGCCTAACCCAAGCCGTAAAACTAACCCTAACCCTAACCCCAAGCCAAACCCTAACCCTAACTCTAACCCTAACCCTAAACCTAACCCTAACCCAAGCGCAACCACTAACCCCAAACCTAACACTTACCCTATCCATAATTTTAACCCTAACCCAAACCAAACCCTAACCCAAACCCTAACCGTAACCCTAACCCTAAACCTAACCCAAACCCTAATCCTAACACGAACCCTAACCCCAAACCTAACCATTATCCTTACCCTAACCCTAACCCTATCCCAAAACCTAACATTAACCCAAAGCCTAACCATAACCCTAACCCTAACCCAAATCATAACCCTAACCCTAAACCTAACCCAGACTCTAACCCAAATCCTAACCCTAAACCTAACCCTAACCCTAACCCAAACCCTAAACCTAACAAAAACCCTAACCATAACACTGACCCTAACCCTAACCCAAACCCTAACCCTAAACCTAACCCTAACCCAAACCCTAACCCTAAACTTAAATCTAACCCAAACCCTAACCCGATCCCTTGCTCTAACCAAAACCCAAACCCTAAACCTAACCCTAAACCTAAACCTAAACCAAACACAAACCCTAACCCTAACCCTAACCCAAACCTTAAACCTAACCTAAACCCAAGCACTAACCCTTACCCTAACCCTAACCCAAGCCCTAAAACTAACCCTAACCCCAACCCTAACCCAAACCTAAACCCTAACCCAAACCCTAACCCTAACCCTATACCAAACCTAAACATTAACCCTAACCGTAACCGTTAACCTAACCCTAACCTCAACTCTATCCCTAACCCTAACACTATCCTACCCCAAACCAATCCCTAACCCTAACCCTAACCCTAACCCTAACCCCAACCCTAACCCTAAACCTAACTCTAAAACAAACCCGAACTCTAAACCTAACTCGAAACCAAACCGCAACCTTAACCCTAACCTTAATCCTAACCCTAAACCACCCCTAACACTAACCCTAACCCTAACCCTTCCCCAAACCCTAACACTAACCTTAATCCTAACACTAACACTAACGCTAACCATAACACTAACCCTAAACCTAACCCAAACCCAAACTTCAACCCTAACGCTAACCAAAACCCTAACCCTAACCCTAAACCTAACCCTAACCCAAACCCTAATCCTAACACTAACACTAACGCTAAACCTAAACCTAACCCTAACATTAGCCAAATCAAAACCTACTCCTATCCCTAAACCTAAACCTAACCCAAGCCCAAACACTAATCCTAACCCTAACCCTAACCCTAAAACCTAACCCTAACCCTAACCCTAAACCAAACCCTAACCCAAACCCTTTCCCTAACCCTAACCAAAACCCGAACCCTAACACTAAGCCTATCCCAAACTCTAAACCTAACCTAAACCTAAGCCCTAACTCTAACCCTAAGCCTAACCCAAGCCCTAAAACAAACCCTAAACCTTATCCTATCCCAAACCTGAACCCTAACCCAAACCCAACCCCTAACACTAACATAAGCCCTATCCCTAACCCTAACACTAACTCTAACCCTAAACTTAACCCTTACCCTAACCCTAACACTAACCCTAAACCAAAACAAACCCTAACCCTAAGCCTAAACCTTACCCTAACCCTAATTCAAACCCTAACCCTAACACTTACGCTAAGCTTAACCCTAAGCCTAACCCTAACCCAAACCCTAACCCTAACCCTAACCCAAACCTGCACACTAAACCTAACCCGAACCCTAAACCTAACCCTAAATGAAACCCTAACCATAACCCTAACCCTATCCCTTACCCAAGCCCTAACCCTAACCCTTACCCTAACACTAACCATAGGCCTAACCCTAAGCCAAACCCACACCCTAACTCTAACACTAACACTAACCCCAACCCTAACCCTAACCCTAACCCTAACCCTAACCCTAACCCTAACCCTAACCCTAACCCTAACATAAACCCAACCCCTAACCCTATCCCTAACCCTAACCCAAGCCCTAAAACTAACACTAACCCTAACCCTAACCCAAACCTAAACCCTAACACAAACCCTAACCCTAACACTAAACCAAACCTAAACCCTAACCCTAACCTTAACCCTAACCCTAAACCAACCTCTCACAGTAACCTTAACCTAACCCTAAACCCAAACCTAACTCTTACCCTATCCGTAATATTAACCCTAACCCAAATCAAACCCTAACCCTAACCCTAACCCTCTCCCTAACCCTAATCCTAAACCTAACCCTAACCCTAACCCTAACCCTAACCGTAACCCTAAACTTAACCCTAACCCAAACCCTAACCGAAACCCTAACCCTAACCTTAAACCTAACCCAACCCCTAACCCGATCCCTTACTCTAACCCAAACCCAAACCCTAACCCTAACCCTAAACCTACCCCTAAACCTAAACCTAAACCTAACCCAAATCCAAACCCTAACCCTAACCCTAAACCAAACCCTAACCCGATCCCTTAATCTAACCCTAATCTTAACCCTAACCCTAACCCTTAACCTAAACCTAACCTAAACTCTATCCCTAACCCTAACACTAACCTTACCCCAAACCAATCCCTAACCCTAACCCTAAACCTAACCCTAAACCAAACCGAAACCCTAACCCTAACCCTAACCCTAACCCTAACCCTAACCCTAATCCTAAACGTAACCGTAACCCTAACCCTAACCCTAACACCAACCCTAACCCTAAAACTAACCCTAAACCAAACCCCAACTCTAAAGCTAACTCTTACCCAAACCTCAACCTTAACCCTAACCTTAATCCTAACACTAACCCTAACCCTAAACCACCCCTAACCCTATCTCTAACCCTAACCCTTCCCCTAATCCTAACACTAACACTAATGCTAACCATAACCCTAACGCTAACCCTAACCCAAACCCGAACTTCAACCCTAACCCTAACCAAAACCCTAACCACCCTAACCCTAACCCTAACCCTAACCCAAACCCTAATCCTAACACTAACACTAACGCTAAATTAACCCTAACCCTAAACCTAAGCCAAAACAAAACCTACTCCTATCCCTAAACCTAACCCAAACCCAAGCCCAAACACTAAACCTAACCCTAACCCTAACCCTAAAACCTAACCCTAACCCTACCCTTAACCCTAACCCAAACCCTAACCCAAACCCTATTCCTAACCCTAACCCTAACCCGAACCCTAACACTAAGCCCAACCCAAACTCTAAACTTAACCTAAACCCAAGCCCTAACTCTAACCCTAAGCCTAACCCAAGCCGTAAAACTAACCCTAACCCTAACCCCAAGCCAAACCCTAACCCTAACTCTAACCCTAACCCTAAACCTAACCCTAACCCAAGCGCAACCACTAACCCCAAACCTAACACTTACCCTATCCATAATTTTAACCCTAACCCAAACCAAACCCTAACCCAAACCCTAACCGTAACCCTAACCCTAAACCTAACCCAAACCCTAATCCTAACACGAACCCTAACCCCAAACCTAACCATTAACCTTACCCTAACCCTAACCCTATCCCAAAACCTAACATTAACCCAAAGCCTAACCATAACCCTAACCCTAACCCAAATCATAACCCTAACCCTAAACCTAACCCAGACTCTAACCCAAATCCTAACCCTAAACCTAACCCTAACCCTAACCCAAACCCTAAACCTAACAAAAACCCTAACCATAACACTGACCCTAACCCTAACCCAAACCCTAACCCTAAACCTAACCCTAACCCAAACCCTAACCCTAAACTTAAATCTAACCCAAACCCTAACCCGATCCCTTGCTCTAACCAAAACCCAAACCCTAAACCTAACCCTAAACCTAAACCTAAACCAAACACAAACCCTAACCCTAACCCTAACCCAAACCTTAAACCTAACCTAAACCCAAGCACTAACCCTTACCCTAACCCTAACCCAAGCCCTAACACTAACCCTAACCCCAACCCTAACCCAAACCTAAACCCTAACCCAAACCCTAACCCTAACCCTAAACCAAACCTAAACATTAACCCTAACCGTAACCGTAACCCTAACCCTAACCTAAACTCTATCCCTAACCCTTCCACTATCCTACCCCAAAACATTCCCTAACCCTAACCCTAACCCTAACCCTAACCCCAACCATAACCCTAAACCTAACTCTAAAACAAACCCGAACTCTAAACCTAACTCGAAACCAAACCGCAACCTTAACCCTAACCTTAATCCTAACCCTAACCCTAACCCTAAACCACCCCTAACACTAACCCTAACCCTAACCCTTCCCCAAACCCTAACACTAACCTTAATCCTAACACTAACACTAACGCTAACCATAACACTAACCCTAAACCTAACCCAAACCCAAACTTCAACCCTAACGCTAACCAAAACCCTAACCCTAACCCTAAACCTAACCCTAACCCAAACCCTAATCCTAACAATAACACTAACGCTAAACCTAAACCTAACCCTAACATTAGCCAAATCAAAACCTACTCCTATCCCTAAACCTAAACCTAACCCAAGCCCAAACCCTAATCCTAACCCTAACACTAACCCTAAAACCTAACCCTAACCCTAACCCTAACCCAAACCCTAACCCAAACCCTTTCCCTAACCCTAACCAAAACCCGAACCCTAACACTAAGCCTATCCCAAACTCTAAACCTAACCTAAACCTAAGCCCTAACTCTAACCCTAAGCCTAACCCAAGCCCTAAAACAAACCCTAAACCTTATCCTATCCCAAACCTGAACCCTAACCCAAACCCAACCCCTAACACTAACATAAGCCCTATCCCTAACCCTAACACTAACTCTAACCCTAAACTTAACCCTTACCCTAACCCTAACACTAACCCTAAACCAAAACAAACCCTAACCCTAAGCCTAAACCTTACCCTAACCCTAATTCAAACCCTAACCCTAACACTTACGCTAAGCTTAACCCTAAGCCTAACCCTAACCCAAACCCTAACCCTAACCCTAACCCAAACCTGCACACTAAACCTAACCCGAACCCTAAACCTAACCCTAAATGAAACCCTAACCATAACCCTAACCCTATCCCTTACCCAAGCCCTAACCCTAACCCTTACCCTAACACTAACCATAGGCCTAACCCTAAGCCAAACCCACACCCTAACTCTAACACTAACACTAACCCCAACCCTAACCCTAACCCTAACCCTAACCCTAACCCTAACCCTAACCCTAACCCTAACATAAACCCAAGCCCTAACCCTAACCCTAACCCTAACCCAAGCCCTAAAACTAACACTAACCCTAACCCTGACCCAAACCTAAACCCTAACACAAACCCTAACCCTAACACTAAACCAAACCTAAACCCTAACCCTAACCTTAACCCTAACCCTAAACCAACCTCTCACAGTAACCTTAACCTAACCCTAAACCCAAACCTAACTCTTACCCTATCCGTAATATTAACCCTAACCCAAATCAAACCCTAACCCTAACCCTAACCCTAACCCTAACCCTAATCCTAAACCTAACCCTAACCCTAACCCTAACCCTAACCGTAACCCTAAACTTAACCCTAACCCAAACCCTAACCGAAACCCTAACCCTAACCTTAAACCTAACCCAACCCCTAGCCCGATCCCTTCCTCTACCCCAAACCCAAACCCTAACCCTAACCCTAAACCTACCCCTAAACCTAAACCTAAACCTAACCCAAATCCAAACCCTAACCCTAACCCTAAACCAAACCCTAACCCGATCCCTTAATCTAACCCTAATCTTAACCCTAACCCTAACCCTTAACCTAAACCTAACCTAAACTCTATCCCTAACCCTAACACTAACCTTACCCCAAACCAATCCCTAACCCTAACCCTAAACCTAACCCTAAACCAAACCGAAACCCTAACCCTAACCCTAACCCTAACCCTAACCCTAACCCCAATCCTAAACGTAACCGTAACCCTAACCCTAACCCTAACACCAACCCTAACCCTAAAACTAACCCTAAACCAAACCCCAACTCTAAAGCTAACTCTAACCCAATCCTAAAACTTAACTCTAACCTTAATCCTAACCCTAACCCTAACCCTAAATCACCCATAACCCTAATCCTAACCCTAACCCTTCCCCTAACCCTAACACTAACCCTAAACCAAACCAAACCGTAACTATAACCCTAAACATAACCCTAACCCTAACCCTAACCCTAACACTAACACTAACCCCAACCCTAACCCTAACGCTAACCCTAACCCTAACTCAACCCTAAACCCTAACACTAACCCTACCCCAAAACCTAACCCTAACCCTAATCCTAATTCTAACCCTAACCGTAACCATAACCCTAACCCAAACCCTAACCCTAACCCTAACCCAAACCCAAAACCTAACCTTAATCCTAAACCTAAACCTATCACAAACCCTAATCCTAACACTAACCCTAACCTAACCCTAACCCTAACCTAAACCGAAGCCCTAACCCTAACCCTAACCCTAACCCAAGCCCTAAAACTA
>CM069537.1:1983815-1986315 GCA_035773235.1 Eospalax fontanierii
TAACCCTAACCCAAACCCAAACACTAACGTTAAACCTAACCATAACCCAACTCAAACCGTAACCCTAACCCTAAACCTAAACGTATCGCTAACACAAACGCCAACCCTAAACCTAATCCTACCCTAAACCCTAACCGTAACACTAACCATAACCCTAAAACAAACCCTAACCCTAACGCTAACCCTGACCCCTAACCCTAACCCTAACCTTAACCCTAACCCAAACCCTAACCCTAACCTTAAACCTAACCTAAACCCTAACCCGATCCCTTACTCTAACCCAAACCAAAACCCTAACCCTAACCCTAAACCTAAACCTAACCCAAACACAAACCCTAACCCTAAGCCTAACCCAAACCTTAAACCTAACCCAAACCCTAACCCGATTCCTTAATCTAACCCTAACCCTAACCCTAATCCTAACCCTAACCCTAACCCTAACCTAAAATCTATCCCTAACCCTAACACTAACCCTACCCCAAACCAATCCCTAACCCTAACCTAACCCTAAACCTAACCCTAAACCAAACCTAAACCCTAACCCTAACCCTAATCATAAACCTAACCCTAATCCTAACCCTAACCCTAATCCCAACCCTAAACCTAAACCTAACCCTAAACCAAACCCCAACTCTAAACCTAACACTAACCCAAACCTAAAACTTAACCCTAACTTTAATCCTAACCCTAACCCTAACCCCCACCCACCCATTAACATACCCCTAAACCTAACCATACCTCTAAGCCTAACACTAACCCTAAACCAAACCAAACCGTAAGCCTAAACCTAAACCTAACCCTAACACTAACACAAACCCTAAACCTAACACAAACCCTAAAGATAACACAAAACCTAACCCTAACACTAACCCTAACCCTAACCCAAACACTAACCCCTAACCCTAACCCTAACCTTAACCCTAACCCTAACCCTAACCCAAACCCTAACCCTAACCTTAAACCTAACCCAAACCCTAACCCGAACCCTTGCTCTAACCCAAAACCAAACCCTAACCCTAACCCTAAAACGAAACCCAACCCAAACACAAACCCTAACCCTAACCCTAACCCTAACCCTAACCCTAACCCTAACCTAAACCCAAGCCCTAACCCTTACCCTAACCATAACCCAAGCCGTAAAACTAACCCTAACCCTAACCCTAACTCAAACCTAAACCCTAACCCAAACCCTAAACCTAACCCTAACCCTAAACCAAACCTAAATATTAACCCTAACCCTAACCCTAAACCTAACCTAAACTCTATCCCTAACCCTAACACTAACCCTACCCCAAACCAATCCCTAACCCTAACAATAACCCTAACCCTAACCCTAAACCAAACCTAAACCCTAACCCTAACCCTAATCCTAAACCTAACCCTAACCCTAACACTAACCCCAACCCTAACCCTAAACCTAACCCTAAACAAAACCCGAACTCTAAACCTAACTCTAAACCAAACCTCAACCTTAACCCTAACCTTAATCCTAACACTAACCCTAACCCTAAACCACCCCTAACCCTAACCCTAACCCTAACCCTTCCCCTAACCCTAACACTAACCCTAATCCTAACACTAACACTAACGCTAACCATAACCCTAACGCTAACCCTAACCCAAACCCGAACTTCAACCCTAACCCTGACCAAAACCCTAACCACCCTAAACCTAACCCTAACCCTAACCCAAACCCTAATCCTAACACTAACACTAACGCTAACCCTAACCCTAACCCTAAGCCAAAACAAAACCTACTCCTGTCCCTAAACCTAACCCAAACCCAAGCCCAAACACTAAACCTAACCCTAACCCTAACCCTAAAACCTAACCCTAACCCTACCCTTTACCTAACCCAAACCCTATTCCTAAACCTAACCCTAACCCGAACCCTAACACTAAGCCCAACCCAAACTCTAAACTTAACCTAAACCCAAGCCCTAACTCTAACCCTAAGCCTAACCCAAGCCGTAAAACTAACCCTAACCCTAACCCCAAGCCAAACCCTAACCCTAACTCTAACCCTAACCCTAAACCTAACCGTAACCCAAGCCCAAACACTAACCCTAAACCTAACCCTAACCCTAACTCAAACCATAACCCTAACCATAACCCTAACCGTATCCCTTACACAAACCCTAACCCTAACCCTAACCCTAAACCTAACCCTACCCTAAACACTAACCGTAACACTAACCCTAACCCTGACCCAACCCCTAACCCTAAACCTAACCCTAACCCCTAACCCGAACCCTTACTCTAACCCAAACCCAAACCCTAACCCTAACCCTAACCCTAACCGTAACCGTAACCCTAAACCTAAACCTAACCCAAACACAAACCCTAACCCTAAGCCTAACCCAAATCTTAACCCTAACTAAATCCAAGCCCTAAGCCTTACCCTAACAATAACCCAAGCCCTAAAACTAACCCTAACCCTACTCCTAACCCAAACCTAAACCCTAACCCAAACCCTAACCCTAACCCTAACCCTAAACCT
>CM069537.1:1991315-1996315 GCA_035773235.1 Eospalax fontanierii
ACTAACCCAAACCCTAACCCTAACCCTAACTCTAACCCAAGCCCTAAAACTAACCCTAACCCAAACTCTAACCCAAACCTAAACCCTAACCCTCACCCTAACCCTAACTCTAAACCTAACCTAAACTCTATCCCTAACCCTAACACTAACCTTACCCCAAACCAATCCCTGACCCTAAACCTAACCCTAACCCCAAACGAATCCCTAACCCTAACCCTAACCCTAATCCTAACCGGACACCTACCTCTAACAGTAACCCTAAACCTAACCCTAACCCCAAACCTAACCCTTACCCTATCCGTAATATTAACCCTAAACCAAACCAAACCCTAAAACTAACCCTAACCCTAACACTAAACCTAACCTAAACTCTAACCCTAACCCTAACACTAACCTTACCCCAAACCAATCCCTAACCCTAACCCTAACCCGAACCCTAAACCAAACCGAAACCCTAACCCTAACCCTAACCCTAACCCCAACCCTAATCCTAAACCTAACCCTAACACTAACTCTAATCCTAACCCCAATCGTAACCCTAAATCTAACCCTAAACCAAACGCCAACTCTAAACCTAACTCTAACCCAAACCTAAAACTTAACCCTAACCTTAATCCTAACGCTAAATCTAACCCTAAACCACCCCTAACTCTAATCCTAACGCTAACCCTAACCCTAACACTAACACTAACCCTAAACCAAACCAAACCGTAACTATATCCCTAAGTCTAACCCTAACCCTAACCCAAACCCTAAATCTAACACAAACCCTAACCATAACACTAACCCTAACCCTAACCCAAACCCTAATCCTAACCCTAACCCCTAACCTTAATCCTAACCCTAACCCTAAGCCAAACCCTAACTCTAACCTTATACCTAACCCAAACCCCAACCCGATCCCTTGCTCTAACCCAAAACCAAACCCTAACACTAACCCTAAACCTAAACCTAACCCAAACACAAACCCTAAACCTAAGCCTAACCCAAACCTTAAATCTAACCTAAACGCAAGCCCTACCCCTTACACTAACCCTAACCCAAGCCCAAAAACTAACCCTAACACTAACCCGAACCCAAACCAATCCGTAAACCTAACCCTAACCCTAAACCAAACCCAAACCCTAACCCTAACCCTAACCCTAATCCTAACCCTAACCCTAACCCTAACCCCAATCCTAACCCTAAACCTAACCCTAACTCTAACCCTAACCCTAAACCTAACCCTAACCCAAGCCCAAACACTATCCCCAAAATAACCCTTACCCTATCCATAACATTAACCCTAACACAAACCAAACCCTAACCCTAACCCTAACCCTAACCCTAAAACTAAACCAAACCCTAATCCTAACACTAACCCTAACCCAAACCCTAACCCTAACCCTAACTAATCCAAACCCTAACCCTAACCCTAACCCTAACCGAAACCCAAACCCTAATCCTAACACTAAACCTAACCCTAATCCTAATCCTAACACTAACCGTAACCCAAGCACAAACCCTAAACCGAACCCTGACCCTAACCCTATCCCTATCGCCTAGCCCTAACCCCAACCCTAACCCTAAGCCAAATCCTAACCCTAACTCTAATCCTAACCCTAAACATAACCCTAACCCAAGCCCAAACACTAACCCTAAACCTAACCCTATCCCTAACGCAAACCCTAACCCAAATCCTAACCCAAATCCTAACCGTAACACTAATCCTAACCCTAACCCTAACCCTAACCCAAACACTAACCCTCACCCTAACCCTAACCCCTAACCCTAACCCTAACCTTAACCCTAATCCAAGCCTAACCCAAACTGTAACCCTAACCCTAAACGTAACCCAAACCCTAAACCTATACCTTACTCTAACCCAAACCCAAACCCTAACCCTAAGCCTAACCCTAACCCTAACCCTAAACCTAAACCTAACCCAAACCCAAACCCTAAACCTAAGCCTAAACCAAACCCTAAACCTAACCTAAACCCAAGCCCTTACCCTAACCCTAACCCTAACCCAAGCCCTAAAACTAACCCTAACCCTAACCCTAAAACTAACCCTAACCGTAACCCTAACCCTAACAATAACCCTAAACCAAAACAAACACTAACCCTAAGCCTAAACCTAACCCTAACCCTAATTCAAACCCTAAATCTAACACTTACCCTAACCCTAGCCCTAAGCCTAAGCCTAACCCAAACCCACACGGTAAACCTACCCCGAACCCTAAACCTAACCCTAAACGAAACGCTAACCCTAACCCTAACCCTAACCCTTACCCAAGCCCTAACCCTAACCCTTAACCTAACCCTAACCCTAAGCCTAACCCTAACCCAAACCCACACCCTAACCCTAACACTAACACTAACCCCAACCCTAACCCTAACCCTAACCCCAACCCTAACTCAAACATAAACCCTAACCCTACCCCTAACTTAAACCCTAACCCTAACCCTACCCCTAATCCTAACCCTAAAAATAACCATAACCCTAACCCAAACCCTAAGCCTAACCCTAACCATAACCCTGACCCTAACCCAAATCCTAACCCTAAACCTAACACTAACCCTAACCCTAACACTAACACTAAACCAAACCCTAACCCTAACCCTAACCCTAACCCAAACCCAAACCCTAAACTTAACCCTAACCCTAACCCAAGCCCTAAAACTAACCCTAACCCTAACCCTAAAACTAACCCTAACCCTTACCCTAACCCTAACAATAACCCTAAACCAAAACAAACACTAACCCTAAGCCTAAACCTAACCCTAACCCTAATTCAAACCCTAAATCTAACACTTACCCTAACCCTAGCCCTAAGCCTAAGCCTAACCCAAACCCACACGGTAAACCTACCCCGAACCCTAAACCTAACCCTAAACGAAACGCTAACCCTAACCCTAACCCTAACCCTAACCCTAACCCTAACCCTAACCCTAACCCTAACCCTAACCCTTTCCCTAACCCTAACCCTACCCCTAACCCTAACCCTTGCCCTAACCCTAACCCTTACCCTAGCCCTAACCCTAACCCTAATCCTAACCCTAACCCTAACCCTAACCTAAAATCTATCCCTAACCCTAACACTAACCCTACCCCAAACCAATCCCTAACCCTAACCTAACCCTAAACCTAACCCTAAACCAAACCTAAACCCTAACCCTAACCCTAATCATAAACCTAACCCTAATCCTAACCCTAACCCTAATCCCAACCCTAAACCTAAACCTAACCCTAAACCAAACCCCAACTCTAAACCTAACACTAACCCAAACCTAAAACTTAACCCTAACCTTAATCCTAACCCTAACCCTAACCCTAAACCACCCATTAACATACCCCTAAACCTAACCATTCCTCTAAGCCTAACACTAACCCTGAACCAAACCAAACCGTAAGCCTAAACCTAAACCTAACCCTAACACTAACACAAACCCTAAACCTAACACAAACCCTAAAGATAACACAAAACCTAACCCTAACACAAACCCTAACACTAACCCAAACACTAACCCCTAACCCTAACCCTAACCTTAACCCTAACCCTAACCCTAACCCAAACCCTAACCATAACCTTAAACCTAACCCAAACCCTAACCCGAACCCTTGCTCTAACCCAAAACCAAACCCTAACCCTAACCCTAAAACGAAACCCAACCCAAACACAAACCCTAACCCTAACCCTAACCCTAACCTAAACCCAAGCCCTAACCCTTACCCTAACCATAACCCAAGCCGTAAAACTAACCCTAACCCTAACCCTAACTCAAACCTAAACCCTAACCCAAACCCTAAACCTAACCCTAACCCTAAACCAAACCTAAATATTAACCCTAACCCTAACCCTAAACCTAACCTAAACTCTATCCCTAACCCTAACACTAACCCTACCCCAAACCAATCCCTAACCCTAACAATAACCCTAACCCTAACCCTAAACCAAACCTAAACCCTAACCCTAACCCTAATCCTAAACCTAACCCTAACCCTAACACTAACCCCAACCCTAACCCTAAACCTAACCCTAAACAAAACCCGAACACTAAACCTTAATCTAAACCAAACCTCAACCTTAACCCGAACCTTAATCCTAACACTAACCCTAACCCTAAACCACCCCTACCCCTAACCCTAACCCTAACCCTTCCCCTAACCCTAACACTAACCCTAATCCTAACACTAACACTAACGCTAACCATAACCCTAACGCTAACCCTAACCCAAACCCGAACTTCAACCCTAACCCTGACCAAAACCCTAACCACCCTAAACCTAACCCTAACCCTAACCCAAACCCTAATCCTGACACTAACACTAACGCTAACCCTAACCCTAACCCTAAGCCAAAACAAAACCTACTCCTATCCCTAAACCTAACCCAAACCCAAGCCCAAACACTAAACCTAACCCTAACCCTAACCCTAAAACCTAACCCTAACCCTACCCTTTACCTAACCCAAACCCTAACCCAAACCCTATTCCTAACCCTAACCCTAACCCGAACCCTAACACTAAGCCCAACCCAAACTCTAAACTTAACCTAAACCCAAGCCCTAACTCTAACCCTAAGCCTAACCCAAGCCGTAAATCTAACCCTAACCCTAACCCCAAGCCAAACCCTAACCCTAACTCTAACCCTAACCCTAAACCTAACCGTAACCCAAGCCCAAACACTAACCCTAAACCTAACGATAACCCTAACCCTAACCCTAAAACCTAACCCTAAACCTAACCCTAACCCTAACTCAAACCATAACCCTAACCATAACCCTAACCGTATCCCTTACACAAACCCTAACCCTAACCCTAACCCTAAACCTAACCCTACCCTAAACACTAACCGTAACACTAAAACCTAACCCTGACCCAACCCCTAACCCTAAACCTAACCCTAACCCCTAACCCGAACCCTTACTCTAACCCAAACCCAAACCCTAACCCTAACCCTAACCCTAACCGTAACCGTAACCCTAAACCTAAACCTAACCCAAACACAAACCCTAAC
>CM069537.1:2001315-2023815 GCA_035773235.1 Eospalax fontanierii
CCTAACCCTAACCCTAACCATAACACTGACCCTAACCCAAATCCTAACCCTAAACCTAAACCTAACCCTAACCCTAACCCTAACACTAAAACAAACCCTAACCCTAACCCTAACCCTAACCCAAACCCAAACCCTAAACTTAACCCTAACCCTAAACCTAACACAAACCCTAATCCTATCCCTATCCCAAACCATAACCCTAACTCTAATTCTAACCTAAGCCCTAAAACTAACCCTAACCCAAACTCTAACCCAAACCTAAACCCTAACCCTCACCCTAACCCTAACTCTAAACCTAACCTAAACTCTATCCCTAACCCTAACACTAACCTTACCCCAAACCCATCCCTGACCCTAAACCTAACCCTAACCCCAAACGAATCCCTAACCCTAACCCTAACCCTAATCCTAACCGGACACCTACCTCTAACAGTAACCCTAAACCTAACCCTAACCCCAAACCTAACCCTTACCCTATCCGTAATATTAACCCTAAACCAAACCAAACCCTAAAACTAACCCTAACCCTAACACTAAACCTAACCTAAACTCTAACCCTAACCCTAACACTAACCTTACCCCAAACCAATCCCTAACCCTAACCCTAACCCGAACCCTAAACCAAACCGAAACCCTAACCCTAACCCTAACCCTAACCCCAACCCTAATCCTAAACCTAACCCTAACACTAACTCTAATCCTAACCCCAATCGTAACCCTAAATCTAACCCTAAACCAAACGCCAACTCTAAACCTAACTCTAACCCAAACCTAAAACTTAACCCTAACCTTAATCCTAACGCTAAATCTAACCCTAAACCACCCCTAACTCTAATCCTTACGCTAACCCTAACCCTAACACTAACACTAACCCTAAACCAAACCAAACCGTAACTATTTCCCTAAGTCTAACCCTAACCCTATCGCAAACCCTAAATCTAAAACAAATGCTAACCATAACACTAACCCTAACCCTAACCCAAACCCTAATCCTAACCCTAACCCCTAACCTTAATCCTAACCCTAACCCTAAGCCAAACCCTAACTCTAACCTTATACCTAACCCAAACCCCAACCCGATCCCTTGCTCTAACCCAAAACCAAACCCTAACACTAACCCTAAACCTAAACCTAACCCAAACACAAACCCTAAACCTAAGCCTAACCCAAACCTTAAATCTAACCTAAACGCAAGCCCTAACCCTTACACTAACCCTAACCCAAGCCCAAAAACTAACCCTAACACTAACCCGAACCCAAACCAATCCGTAAACCTAACCCTAACCCTAAACCAAACCTAAACCCTAACCCTAACCCTAACCCTAATCCTAACCCTAACCCTAACCCTAACCCCAATCCTAACCCTAAACCTAACCCTAACTCTAACCCTAACCCTAAACCTAACCCTAACCCAAGCCCAAACACTATCCCCAAAATAACCCTTACCCTATCCATAACATTAACCCTAACACAAACCAAACCCTAACCCTAACCCTAACCCTAACCCTAAAACTAAACCAAACCCTAATCCTAACACTAACCCTAACCCAAACCCTAACCCTAACCCTAACTAATCCAAACCCTAACCCTAACCCTAACCCTAACCGAAACCCAAACACTAATCCTAACACTAAACCCAACCCTAAACCTAATCCTAACACTAACCGTAACCCAAGCACAAACCCTAAACCGAACCCTGACCCTAACCCTATCCCTATCGCCTAGCCCTAACCCCAACCCTAACCCTAAGCCAAATCCTAACCCTAACTCTAATCCTAACCCTAAACATAACCCTAACCCAAGCCCAAACACTAACCCTAAACCTAACCCTATCCCTAACGCAAACCCTAACCCAAATCCTAACCGTAACACTAATCCTAACCCTAACCCTAACCCTAACCCAAACACTAACCCTCACCCTAACCCTAACCCCTAACCCTAACCCTAACCTTAACCCTAATCCAAGCCTAACCCAAACTGTAACCCTAACCCTAAACGTAACCCAAACCCTAAACCTATACCTTACTCTAACCCAAACCCAAACCCTAACCCTAAGCCTAACCCTAACCCTAACCCTAAACCTAAACCTAACCCAAACCCAAACCCTAAACCTAAGCCTAAACCAAACCCTAAACCTAACCTAAACCCAAGCCCTTACCCTAACCCTAACCCTAACCCAAGCCCTAAAACTAACCCTAACCCTAACCCTAAAACTAACCCTAACCCTTACCCTAACCCTAACAATAACCCTAAACCAAAACAAACACTAACCCTAAGCCTAAACCTAACCCTAACCCTAATTCAAACCCTAAATCTAACACTTACCCTAACCCTAGCCCTAAGCCTAAGCCTAACCCAAACCCACACGGTAAACCTAACCCGAACCCTAAACCTAACCCTAAACGAAACGCTAACCCTAACCCTAACCCTAACCCTTACCCAAGCCCTAACCCTAACCCTTAACCTAACCCTAACCCTAAGCCTAACCCTAACCCAAACCCACACCCTAACCCTAACACTAACACTAACCCCAACCCTAACCCTAACCCTAACCCTAACCCTAACTCAAACATAAACCCTAACCCTACCCCTAACTTAAACCCTAACCCTAACCCTACCCCTAATCCTAACCCTAAAAATAACCATAACCCTAACCCAAACCCTAAGCCTAACCCTAACCATAACCCTGACCCTAACCCAAATCCTAACCCTAAACCTAACCCTAACCCTAACCCTAACACTAACACTAAACCAAACCCTAACCCTAACCCTAACCCTAACCCAAACCCAAACCCTAAACTTAACCCTAACCCTAAACCTAACACAAATCCTAACCCTAACACTAACCCAAACCCTAACCCTAACCCAAACCCTAACCCAAGCCCTAAAACTAACCCTAACCCAAACCCTAACCCAAACCTAAACCCTAACCCAAACCCTAACCCTAACCCTAAACCAAACCTAAACCCTAACCCTAACCCTAACCCTAACCCTAACCTAAACTCTATCACTATTCCTAACACTAACCCTACCCCAAACGAATCCCTAACCCTAACCCTAACCCTAATCCTAACCGGAAACCTACCTCTAACAGTAACCCTAAACCTAACCCTAACCCCAAACCTAACCCTTACCCTATCCGTAATATTAACCCTAACCCAAACCAAACCCTAACCCTAACCCTAACCGTAACCCTAAACCTAACCTAAACTCTATCCCTAACCCTAACACTAACCTTACCCCAAACCAATCCCTAACCCTAACCCTAATCCTAACCCTAAACCAAACCAAAACCCTAACCCTAACCCTAACCCTAACCCTAACCCTAATCCTAAACCTAACCCTAACACTAACTCTAATCCTAAACCCAATCCTAACCCTAAACCTAACCCTAAACCAAACCCCAACTCTAAACCTAACTCTAACCCAGACCTAAAACTTAACCCTAACCTTAATCCTAACGCTAAATCTAACCCTAAACCACCACTAACTCTAATCCTAACGCTAACCCTAACCCTAACCCTAACATTAACCCTAAACCAAACCAAACCGTAACTATAACCCTAAACCTAAACCTAACCCTAACCCAAAACCTAAACCTAACACAAACCCTAACCATAACACTAACCCTAACCCTAACCCAAACGCTAACCCTAACCCTAACCCCTAACCCTAACCCTAAACTTAACCCTAACCCTAACCCTAACCCTAACCCAAACCCTAACCCTAACCTTAAAACTAACCCAAACCTAACCCGATCCCTTGCTCTAACACAAACCCAAACCCTAACACTAACCCTAAACCTAAACCTAACCCAAACACAAACCCTAACCCTAAGCCTAACCCAAACCTTAAACCTAACCTAAACCCAAGCCCTAACCCTTACACTAACCCTAACCCAAGCCCTAAAACTAACCCTAACACTAACCCTAACCCAAACCTAAACCCTAACCCAAACCCTAACCCTAACCCTAACCCTAAACCAAACCTAAACATTAACCCTAAACCTAACCCTAACCCTAACTCTAACCCTAACCTAAACTCTATCCCTAACCCTAACACTAACCCTACCCCAAACCAATCCCTAAACCTAACCCTAACCCTAACCCTAACGCTAAACCAAACCTAAACAATAACCCTAACCCTAACCCTAACCCTAACCCTAATCCTAAATCTAACCCTAACCCTAACCCTAACCCCAACCCTAACCCTAAACGTAACCCTAAACCAAACCCGAACTCTAAACCTAACTCTAAACCAAACCTCAACCTTAACCCTAACCTTAATCCTAACCCTAACCCTAACCCTAAACCATCCCTAACACTAACTCTAACCCTAACCCTTCCCCGGATCCTAACACTAACCCTAATCCTAACACTAACACTAACGCTAACCATAACCGTAACCCTAACCCTAATCCAAACCCAAACTTCAACCCTAACCCTAACCAAAACCCTAACCCTAACCCTAACCCTAACCCAAACCCTAATCCTAACACTAACACTAACGCTAACCCTAACCCTAACCCTAAGCCTAAGCCAAACCAAAACCTACTCCAATCCCTAAACCTAACCCCAACCCAAGCCCAAACACTAATCCTAACCCTAACCCTAACCCTAAAACCTAACCTTAACCCTAACCTTAACCCTAACCGAAACCCTAACCCAAACCCTATCCCTAACCCTAACCCTAACCCTAACCCAAGCCCTAAAACTAACCCTAACCCTAACCCTAAAACTAACCCTAACCCTTACCGTAACCCTAACACTAACCCTAAACCAAAACAAACACTAGAACTAAGCCTAAACCTAAACCTAACCCTAATTCAAACCCTAACCCTAACACTTAAACTAACCCTAGCCCTAAGCCTAAGCCTAACCCAAACCCACACGGTAAACCTTCCCCGAACCCTAAACCTAACCCTAAACGAAACCCTAACCCTAACCCTAACTCTAACCCTTACCCAAGCCCTAACCCTAACCCTTACCCTAACCCTAACCCTAAGCCTAACCCTAACCCAAATCCATACCCTAACCCTAACACTAACACTAACCTCAACCCTAACCCTAACCCTAACCCTAACCCTAACTCAAACACAAACCCTAACCCTAACCCTAACTTAAACCCTAACACTAACCCTACCCCTAATCCTAACCGTAAAAATAACCATAACCCTAACCCAAACCCTAACCCTAACCCTAACCATAACCCTGACCCTAACCCAAATCCTAACCCTAAACCTAACCCTAAACCAAACCCCAACTCTAAACCTAACTCTAACCCAAACCTAAAACTTAACCCTAACCTTAATCCTAACGCTAAATCT
Source organism: Eospalax fontanierii (assembly GCA_035773235.1). Taxonomy (NCBI): domain Eukaryota; kingdom Metazoa; phylum Chordata; class Mammalia; order Rodentia; family Spalacidae; genus Eospalax; species Eospalax fontanierii. The sequence goes on from CM069537.1 coordinate 2,006,642, forward strand.
AACCCTAAACCACCACTAACTCTAATCCTAACGCTAACCCTAACCCTAACCCTAACACTAACCCTAAACCAAACCAAACCGTAACTATAACCCTAAACCTAAACCTAACCCTAACCCAAAACCTAAACCTAACACAAACCCTAACCATAACACTAACCCTAACCCTAACCCAAACCCTAACCCTAACCCTAACCCCTAACCCTAACCCTAAACTTAACCCTAACCCTAACCCTAACCCTAACCCAAACCCTAACCCTAAACCTAAACCTAACCCAAACACAAGCCCGAGCCCTAAGCCTAACCCAAACCTTAAACCTAACCTAATCCCAAGCCCTAACCCTTACACTATACCGATCCCAATCCGTATAACTATCCCTAACACTAACCCTAACACAAACCTAAAACCTAACCCAAACCCTAACCCTAACCCTAACCCTAAACCAAACCTAAACATTAACCCTAAACCTAACCCTAACCCTAACCCTAACCCTAACCTAAACTCTATCCCTAACCCTAACACTAACCCTACCCGAAACCAATCCCTAAACCTAACCCTAACCCTAACCCTAACGCTAAACCAAACCTAAACAATAACCCTAACCCTAACCCTAACCCTAACCCTAACCCTAATCCTAAATCTAACCCTAACCCTAACCCTAACCCCAACCCTAACCCTAAACGTAACCCTAAACCAAACCCGAACTCTAAACCTAACTCTAAACCAAACCTCAACCTTAACCCTAACCTTAATCCTAACCCTAACCCTAACCCTAAACCATCCCTAACACTAACTCTAACCCTAACCCTTCCCCTGACCCTAACACTAACCCTAATCCTAACACTAACACTAACGCTAACCATAACCGTAACCCTAACCCTAATCCAAACCCAAACTTCAACCCTAACCCTAACCAAAACCCTAACCCTAACCCTAACCCTAACCCAAACCCTAATCCTAACACTAACACTAACGCTAACCCTAACCCTAACCCTAAGCCTAAGCCAAACCAAAACCTACTCCAATCCCTAAACCTAACCCCAACCCAAGCCCAAACACTAATCCTAACCCTAACCCTAACCCTAAAACCTAACCTTAACCCTAACCTTAACCCTAACCGAAACCCTAACCCAAACCCTATCCCTAACCCTAACCCTAACCCTAACCCAAGCCCTAAAACTAACCCTAACCCTAACCTTAAACTAACCCTAACCCTTACCGTAACCCTAACACTAACCCTAAACCAAAACAAACACTAACCCTAAGCCTAAACCTAACCCTAACCCTAATTCAAACCCTAACCCTAACACTTAAACAAACCCTAGCCCTAAGCCTAAGCCTAACACAAACCCACACGGTAAACCTTCCCCGAACCCTAAACCTAACCCTAAACGAAACCCTAACCCTAACCCTAACCCTAACCCTTACCCAAGCCCTAACCCTAACCCTTACCCTAACCGTAACCCTAAGCCTAACACTAACCCAAATCCATACCCTAACCCTAACACTAACACTAACCTCAACCCTAACCCTAACCCTAACTCAAACACAAACCCTAACCCTAACCCTAACTTAAACCCTAACACTAACCCTACCCCTAATCCTAACCCTAAAAATAACCATAACCCTAACCCAAACCCTAAACCTAACCCTAACCATAACCCTGACCCTAACCCAAATCCTAACCCTAAACCTAACCCTAACCCTAACCCTAACACTAACACTAAACCAAACCCTAACACTAACCCTAACCCTAACCCAAACCCAAACCCTAAACTTAACCCTAAACCTAAACCTAACACAAATCCTACCCCTAACACCAACACATACCCCAACCCTAAACCCCACCCCAATCCAAGCCCTAAAACTAACGCTAACCCAAACCCTAACCCAAACCTAAACCCTAACCCAAACCCTAAGCCTAACCCTAAACCAAACCTAAACCCTAACCCTAACCCTAACCCTAACCCTAACCTAAACTCTATCACTATCCCTAACACTAACCCTACCCCAAACGAATCCCTAACCCTAACCCTAACCCTAATCCTAACCGGAAACCTACCTCTAACAGTAACCCTAAACCTAAACCTAACCCCAAACCTAACCCTTACCCTATCCGTAATATTAACCCTAACCCAAACCAAATCCTAACCCTAACCCTAACCGTAAACCTAAACCTAACCTAAACTCTATTCCTAACCCTAACACTAACCTTACCCCAAACCAATCCCTAACCCTAACCCTAAACCAAACCGAAAACCTAACCATAACCCTAACCCTAACCCTAATCCTAAACCTAACCCTAACACTAACTCTAATCCTAAACCCAATCCTAACCCTAAACCTAACCCTAAACCAAACCCCAACTCTAAACCTAACTCTAACCCAAACCTAAAACTTAACCCTAACCTTAATCCTAACCCTAAATCTAACCCTAAACCACCACTAACTCGAATCCTAACGCTAACCCTAACCCTAACCCTAACACTAACCCTAAACCAAACCAAACCGTAACTATAACCCTAAACCTAACCCTAAACCTAACCCAAAACCTAAACCTAACACAAACCCTAACCATAACACTAACCCTAACCCTAACCCAAACCCTAACCCTAACCCTAACCCCTAACCCTAACCCTAAACTTAACCCTAAACCTAACCCTAACCCTAACCCAAACCCTAAACCTAACCTTAAAACTAACCCAAACCTAACCCGATCCCTTGCTCTAACACAAACCCAAACCCTAACACTAACCCTAAACCTAAACCTAACCCAAACACAAACCCTAACCCTAAGCCTAACCCAAACCTTAAACCTAACCTAAACCCAAGCCCTAACCCTTACACTAACCCTAACCCAAGCCCTAAAACTAACCCTAACACTAACCCTAACCCAAACCTAAACCCCAACCCAAACCCTAACCCTAACCCTAACCCTATACCAAACCTAAACATTAACCCTAACCCTAAACCTAACCCTAACCCTAACCCTAAACCTAACCTAAACTCTATCACTAACCCTAACACTAACCCTACCCCAAACCAATCCCTAAACCTAACCCTAACCCTAACCCTAACGCTAAACCAAACCTAAACCCTAACCCTAACCCTAACCCTAACCCTAACCCTAACCCTAATCCTAAATCTAACCCTAACCCTAACCCTAACCCCAACCCTAACCCTAAACGTAACCCTAAACCAAACCCGAACTCTAAACCTAACTCTAAACCAAACCTCAACCTTAACCCTAACCTTAATCCTAACCCTAACCCTAACCCTAAACCATCCCTAACACTAACTCTAACCCTAACCCTTCCCCTGACCCTAACACTAACCCTAATCCTAACACTAACACTAACGCTAAACATAACCGTAACCCTAACCCTAATCCAAACCCAAACTTCAACCCTAACCCTAACCAAAACCCTAACCCTAACCCTAAACCTAACCCTAACCCAAACCCTAATCCTAACACTAACACTAACGCTAACCCTAACCCTAACCCTAAGCCTAAGCCAAACCAAAACCTACTCCTATCCCTAAACCTAACCCCAACCCAAGCCCAAACATTAATCCTAACCCTAACCCTAACCCTAAAAACTAACCTTAACCCTAACCTTAACCCTAACCCAAACCCTAACCCAAACCCTATCACTAACCCTAACCCTAACCCGAACCCTAACACTAAGCCTATCACAAACTCTAAACCTAACCTAAACCCAAGCCTTAACTCTAACCCTAAGCCTAATCCAAGCCCTAAAACAAACCCTAACCCTAATCCTAACCCAAACCTGAGCCCTAACCCAAACCCAAACCCTAACACTAACCTAAACCCTATCCCTAACCCTAACACTAACCCAAACCCTAAACCTAACCGAAACCCAAACCCTAATCCTAACACTAAACCTAACCTAAAACTAACCCTAACACTAACCCTAACCCAAGCCCAAACACTAACCCCAACCCTAACCCTAACCCTATCCCTACCGTCTAGCCCTAACCCTAACCCTAACATAATCCAAACCCTAACCCAAACACTAACCCTAACCCTAACCGTAACTCTAACCCTAACCCATAACCTAACCTTAACCCAAGCCCAAACACTATCCCCAAAAATAACCCTTACCCTATCCATAACATTAACCCTAACACAAACCAAACCCGAACCCTAACCCTAACCCTAACCCTAACCCTAACCCTAAAACTAACCTAAACCTTAATCCTAACACTAACCCTATCCCTGAACCTAACCCTAACCCTAACCCTAACCCTCACCCTAACCGAAACCCAAACCCTAATCCTAACACTAAACCTAACCCTAATCCTAATCCTGACACTAACCGTAACCCAAGCCCAAACCCTAAACCGAACAATAACCCTAACCCTATCCCTATCGCCTAGCCGTAAACCTAACCCTAACCCTAAGCCAAACCCTAACGCTAACTCTAACCCTAACCGTAAACATAACCCTAACCCAAGCACAAACAATAACCCTAAACCTAACCGTAACCGTAACCCAAACCCTAACCCAAATCCTAACCCAAATCCTAACCGTAACACTCATCCTAACCCTAACCCTAACCCTAACACAAACCCTAACCCTCATCCGAACCCTAACCCCTAACCCTAACCCTAACCTTAACCCTAATCCAAGCCTAACCCAAATCCTAACCCTAAACGTAACCCAAACCCTAACCCTATACCTTACTCTAACCCAAACCCAAACCCTAACTCTAACCCTAACCCTAACCGTTACCCTAACCCTAACGGTAACCCTAACCCTAAACCTAAACCTAACCCAAACACAAACCCTAACCCTAAGCCTAACCCAAACCTTAAACCTAACATAAACCCAAGCCCTAACCCTTACAGTAACCCTAACCCAAGACCTAAAACTAACCCTAACAATAACCCTAACCCAAACCTAAACCCTAACCCAAACCCTAATCCTAACCCTAAACCTAAACCAAACCTAAACATTAACCCTAACCCTAACCCTAACCCTAACCCTAACCTAAACTCTATCCCTAACCCTAACACTAACCCTACCCCAAACCAATCCCTAAACCTAACCCTAACCCTAACCCTAACCCTAACCCTAACCCTAACCCTAATCCTAAACCTAACCCTAACCCTAACCCTAACCCTAACCCCAACCCTAACCCTAAACCACCCCTAACACTAACCCTAACCCTAACACTTCCCCTGACCCTAACACTAACCCTAATCCTAACACTAACACTAACGCTAACCATAACCCTAACCCTAACCCTAATACAAACCCAAACTTCAACCCTAACCCTAACCAAAACCCTAACCCTAACCCTAACCCTAACCCTAATCCAAACCCTAATCCTAACACTAACACTAACGCTAACCCTAACCTAAACCCTAAGCCTAAACCAAACCAAAAACCTCCTCCTATCCCTAAACCTAACCCTAACCCAACCACAAACACTAATCCTAACCCTAATCCTAACCCTAAAACCTAACCCTAACCCTAACCTTAACCCTAACCCAAACCCTAACCCAAACCCTATGCCTAACCCTAACCCTATCCCGAACCCTAACACTAAGCCTATCCCAAACTCTAAACCTAACCTAAATCCAAGCCCTAACTCTAACCCTAAGCCTAACCCAAGCCCTAAAACAAACCCTAACCCTAATCCTAACCCAAACCTGAACCCTAACCCAAACCCAAAGCCTAACACTAACCTAAACCCTATCCCTAACCCTAACACTAACCCAAACCATAACCCTAACCGAAACCCAAACCCTATTCCTAACACTAAACCTAACCCTAAAACTAACCCTAACACTAACCCTAACCCAAGCCCAAACACAAACCAAACCCTAACCCTAACCGTAACCCTAACCCTAAAACTAAACCAAACCCTAATCCTAACCCTAACCCTAACCCTAAACCTAACCCTAACTAATCCAAACCCTAACCCTAACCCTAACCCTAACCCTAACCCTAAAACTAAACCAAACCCTAATCCTAACCCTAACCCTAACCCTAACCCTAACCCTAACCCTAACTAATCCAAATCCTAACCCTAACCCTAACCCTAACCAAAACCCAAACCCTAATCCTAACACTAAACCTAACCCTAATCCTAATCCTAAAACTAACCGTAACCCAAGCCCAAACCCTAAACCGAAACCTGACCCTAACTTTATCCCTATCGCCTAGCCCTAACCCCAACCCTAACCCTCAGCCAAATCCTAACCCTAATTCTAACCCTAACCCTAAACATAACCCTAACCCAAGCCCAAACACTAACCCTACACCTAACCCTAACCCTAACGCAAACCCTAACCCAAATCCTAACCCAAATCCTAACCGTAACACTAATCCTAACCCTAACCCTAACCCTAACACAAACCCTAAACCTCACCCTAACCCTAACCCCTAACCCTAACCCTATCCTTAACCCTAATCCAAGCCTAACCCAAACCGTAACCCTAACCCTAACCCTAACCCAAACCCTAGCCCTAACCCTAACCCTAACCCTAACCCTAACCCTAACCCTAACCCTAACCCTAAGCCTAAACCAAACCCTAAACCTAACCTAAACCCAAGCCCTAACCCTAACCCTAACCCTAACCCAAGCCCTAAAACTAACCCTAACCCTAACCCTAAAACTAACCCTAATCCTTACCCTAACCCTAACACTAACCCTAAACCAAAACAAACACTAACCCAAAGCCTAAACCTAGCCCTAACCCTAATTCAAACCTTAACCCTAACACTTACCCTAACCCTAGCCCTAAGACTAACCCTAACCCAAACCCACACGGTAAACCTACCCCGAACCCTAAACCTAACCCTAAACGAAACCCTAACCCTAACCCTAACCCTAACCCTTACCCAAGCCCTAACCCTAACCCTTACCCTAACCCTAACCCTAAGCCTAACCCTAACCCAAACCCACAACCTAACCCTAACAATAACACTAACCCCAACCCTAACCCTAACCATAACCCTAAACCTAACCCTAACTCAAACTTAAACCCTAACCCTAACCCTAACCCAAACCCTACCCTAACCCTACCCCAAATCCTAACCCTAAAAATGACCATAACCCTACCCAAACCCTAACACTAACCCTAACCATAACCCTGACCCTAACCCAAATCCTAACCCTAAACCTAACCCTAACCCTAACCCTAACACTAACACTTAACCAAACCCTAAAACTAACCCTAACCCTAACCCTAACCCAAACCCAAACCCTAACCTTAACCCTAACCGTAAACCTAACACAAACCCAAATCCTAACAATAACCCAAACCCTAACCCTAAACCAAACCCAAGCCCTAAAAGTAACCCTAACCCAAACCCTAACCCAAACCTAAACCCTAACCCAAACCCTAACCCTAACCCTAAACCAAACCTAAACCCTAACCCTAACCCTAACCCTAACCCCAACCCTAACCTAAACTCTATCCCTAACCCTCAAACTAACCCTACCCCAAACCAATCCCTAAACCTAACCCTAACCGTAACACTAACTCTAAACCAAACCTAAACCCTAACCCTAACCCTAACCCTAACCCTAATCCTAAACCTAACCCTAACCCTAACCCTAACCCTAACCCTAACCCTAACCCCAACCCTAACCCTAAACCTAACCCTAAACCAAACCCGAACTCTAAACCTAACTCTAAACCAAACCTCAACCTTAACCCTAAACTTAATCCTAACCCTAACCCTAACCCTAAACCATCCCTAACACTAACCCTAACCCTATCCCTTCCCCTGACCCTAACACTAACCCTAATCCTAACACTAACACTAACGCTAACCCTAACCCTAACCCTAACCCTAACCCAAACCCAAACTTCAACCCAAACCCTCACCAAAACCCTAACCCTAACCCTAACCCTAACCCAAACCCTAACCCAAATCCTAACCCAAATCCTAACCGTAACACTAATCCTAACCCTAACCATAACCCTAACCCAAAACCTAACCCTCACCCTAACCCTAATCCCTAATCCTAACCCTAACCTTAATCCTAATCCAAGCGTAACCCAAACCCTAACCCTAACCCTAAATGTAACCCAAACCCTAACCCTATACCTTACTCTAACCCAAACCCAAACCCTAACCCTAACTCTAAACCAAACCCTAAACCTAACCTAAACCCAAGCCCTAACCCTAACCCTAACCATAACCGAAGCCCTAAAACTAACCCTAACCCTAACCGTAACCCTAACCCTAACCCTTACGCTAACCCTAACACTAACCCTAAACCAAAACAAACACTAACCCTAAGCCTAAACCTAACCCTAACCCTAATTCAAACACTAACCCTAACACTTACCCTAACCCTAGCCCTAAGCCTAACCCTAACCCAAACCCAGACGCTAAACCTAATCCGAACTCTAAACCTAACGCTAAACGAAACCCTAACATTAACCCTAACCCTAACCCTTACCCAAGCCCTAACCCTAACCCTTACTCTAACCCTAACCCTAACCCTAACCCTAGCCCTAACCCAAACCCTAATCCTAACACCAACACTAACGCGAACCCTAACCCTAACCCTAAGCCTAAGCCAAACCAAAACCTACTCCTATCCCTAAACCTAACCCTAACCCAAGCCCAAACACTAATCCTAACCCTAAACCTAACCCTAACCCTAACCTTAACCCTAACCCAAACCCTAACCCAAACCCTATCCCTAACCCTAACCGTAACCCGAACCCTAAAACTAAGCCTATCCCAAACTCTAAATCTAACCTAAACCCAAGCCTTAATTTTACCCTAAGCCTAACCCAAGACCTAAAACAAACCCTATCCCTAATCCTAACCCAAACCTGAGCCCTACCCCAAACCCAAACCCTAACACTAACCTAAACCCTATCCCTAACCATAACACTAACCCAAACCCTAACCCTAACCGAAACCCAAACCCTAATGCTAACACTAAACCTAACCCTAAAACTAACCCTAACACTAACCCTAACCCAAGCCCAAACACTAACACCAACTCTAACACTAACCCTATCCCTATCGCCTAGCCCTAACCCTAACCCTAACCATAAGCCAAACCCTAACCCAAACACTAACCCTAACTCTAACCCTAACCCTAACCCTACCCCTAATCCTAACCCTAAAAATGACCATAACCCTACACAAACCCTAACACTAACCCTAACCATAACCCTGACCCTAACCCAAAACCTAACCCTAAACCTAACCCTAACCCTAACCCTAACACTAAACCAAACCCTAACCCTAACCCTAACCCTAACCCAAACCCAAACCCTAAACTTAACCCTAACCGTAAACCTAACACAAACCCTAATCCTAACACTAAACCAAACCCTAACCCTAACCCTAACCCAAGCCCTAAAACTAACCCTAACCCAAACCCAAACCGAAACCTAAACCCTAACCTAAACCCTAACCCTAACCTTAAACCAAACCTAAACCCTAACCCTAACCCTAACCCTAACCCTAACCTAAACTCTATCACTATCCCTAACACTAACACTACCCCAAACGAATCCCTAACCCTAAACCTAACCCTAATCCTAACCGGAAACCTACCTCTAACAGTAAACCTAAACCTAACCCTAACCCCAATCCTAACCCTTACCCTATCCGTAATATTAACCCTAACCCAAACAAAACCCTAACCCTAACCCTAACCCTAACCCTAACCCTAACCCTAACCCTAAACCTAACCTAAACTCTATCCCTAACCCTAATACTAACCTTACCCCAAACCAATCCCTAACCCTAACCCTAACCCTAACCCTAAACCAAACCGAAACCCTAACACTAACCCTAACCCTAACCCTAACCCTAACCCTAATCCTAAACCTAACCCTAACACTAACTCTAATCCTAACCCCAATCCTAACCCTTAGCCTAACCCTAAACCAAACCACAACTCTAAACCTAACTCTAACCCAAACCTAAAACTTAACCCTAACATTAATCCTAACCCTAAATCTAACCCTAACCCACTGCTAACTCTTATCCTTACGCTAACCCTAACCCCAACCCTTATACTAACCCTAAACCTAACCAAACCATATATAACACCCTATACCTAACCCTAATCCTAACCCAAACCCTAAATCTAACACAAACCCTAACCATAACACTAACACTAACCCTAACCCCTAACCCTAACCCAAACCTTAACCCTAACCCTAACCCTAACCCAAACCCTAACCCTAACCTTAAACCTAACCCAAACCCTAACCCGATCCCTTGCTCTAACCCAAACCCAAACCCTAACACTAACCCTAAACCTAAACCTAACCCAAACACAAACCCTAACCCTAAGCCTAACCCAAAACTTAAACCTAACCTAAACCCAAGCCCTAACCCTTACACTAACCCTAACCCAAGCCCTAAAACTAACCCTAACCCTAACCCTAACCCAAACCCTAACCCTAACCCTAAACCTAAACCAACCCTTAACATTAACCCTAACCCTAACCCTAACCCCAACCCTAACCTAAACTCTATCCCTAACCCTAACACTAACCCTACCCCAAACCAATTCCTAAACCTAACCCTAACCGTAACCCTAACCCTAAATCAAACCTAAACCCTAACCCTAACCCTAAACCTAACCCTAATCCTAAACCTAACCCTAACCCTAACCCTAACCCTAACCCTAACTCCAACCCTAACCCTAAACCTAACCCTAAACCAAACCCGAACTCTAAACCTAACTCTAAACCTAACCTCAACCTTAACCCTAAACTTAATCCTAACCCTAACCCTAACCCAAAACCATCCCTAACACTAACCCTAACCCTAACCCTTCCCCTGACCCTAACACTAACCCTAATCCTAACACTAACACTAACGCTAACCATAACCCTAACCCTAACCCTAACCCAAACCCAAACTTCAACCCTAACCCTAACCAAAACCCTAACCCTAACCCTAACCCTAACCCAAACCCTAATCCTAACACTAACACTAACGCTAACCCTAACCCTAACCCTAAGCCTAAGCCAAACCAAAACCTACTCCTATCCCTAAACCTAACCCTAACCCAAGCCCAAACACAAATCCAACCACTAAACCTAACCCTAAAACCTACCCCTAACCCTAACCTTAACCCTAACCCAAACCCTAACCCAAACCCTATCCCTAACCCTAACCCTAACCCGAACCCTAACACTAAGCCTATCCAAAACTCTAAATCTAACCTAAACCCAAGCCTTAATTCTAACCCTAAGCCTAACCCAAGACCTAAAACAAACCCTAACCCTAATCCTAACCCAAACCTTAGCCCTAACCCAAACCCTAACACTAACCTAAACCCTATCCCTAACCCTAACACTAACCCAAACCCTAACCCTAACCGAAACCCAAACCCTAATCCTAACACTAAACCTAACCCTAAAACTAACCCTAACACTAACCCTAACCCAAGCCCAAACACTAACCCCAACCCTAACACTAACCCTATCCCTATCGCCTAGCCCTAACCCTAACCCTAAACATAAGACAAACCCTAACCCAAACACTAACCCTAACTCTAACCCTTACCCTAAACCTAACCCTAACCCAAGCCCAAACACTATCCCCAAAAATAACCCTAACCCTATCCATAACATTAACCCTAACACAAAGCAAACCCTAACCCCAACCCTAACCCTAAAACTAACCCAAACCCTAATCCTAACACTAACCCTATCCCTAACCCTAACCCTAACCCTAACCCTAACCCTAACTAATTCAAACCCTAACCCTAAACCTAACCCTAACCGAAACCCAAACCCTAATCCTAACACTAAACCTAACCATAATCCTAATCCTAACACTAACGGTAACCCAAGCCCAAACCCTAAACCGAACCATAACCCTAATCCTATCCCTATCGCCTAGCCCTAACCCCAACCGTAACCCTAAGCCAAACCCTAACCCTAACTCTAACCCTAACCCTAAACATAACCCTAACCCAAGCCCAAACACTAACCCTAAACCTAACCCTAACCCTAACCCAAACCCTAACCCAAATCCTAACCCAAATCCTAACCGTAACACTAATCCTAAACCTAACCCTAAACCTAACCCAAAACCTAACCCTCACCCTAATCCTAATCCCTAATCCTAACCCTAACTTTAATCCTAATCCAAGCCTAACCCAAACCCTAACCCTAAACGTAACCCAAACCCTAACCCTATACCTTACTCTAACCCAAACCCAAACCCTAACCCTAACCCTAACCGTAACCCTAACCCTAAACCTAAACCTAACCCAAACCCAAACCCTAACCCTAACTCTAAACCAAACCCTAAACCTAACCTAAACCCAAGCCCTAACCCTAACCCTAACCATAACCGAAGCCCTAAAACTAACCCTAACCCTAACCGTAACCCTAACCCTAACCCTTACGCTAACCCTAACACTAACCCTAAACCAAAACAAACACTAACCCTAAGCCTAAACCTAACACTAACCCTAATTCAAACCCTAACCCTAACACTTACCCTAACCCTAGCCCTAAGCCTAACCCTAACCCAAACCCAGACGCTAAACCTAACCCGAACTCTAAACCTAACGCTAAACGAAACCCTAACATTAACCCTAACCCTAACCCTTACCCAAGCCCTAACCCTAACCCTTACTCTAACTCTAACCCTAAGCCTAACCCTAACCCAAACCCACACCCTAACCCTAACACTAACACTAACCCCAACCCTAACCCTAACCCTAACCTAAACTCTATCCCTAACGCTAATACTAACCTTACCCCAAATCAATCCCTAACCCTAACCCTAACCCTAACCCTAAACCAAACCGAAACCCTAACCCTAACCCTAACCCTAACCCTAACCCTAATCCTAAACCTAACCCTAACACTAACTCTAATCCTAACCCCAATCCTAACCCTAAACCTAACCCTAAACCAAACCACAACTCTAAACCTAACTCTAACCCAAACCTAAAACTTAACCCTAACATTAATCCTAACCCTAAATCTAACCCTAAACCACCCCTAACTCTAATCCTAATGCTACCCCTAACCCTAACCCTAACACTAACCCTAAATCAAACCAAACCATAACTATAACCCTAAACCTAACCCTAACCCTAACCCAAACCCTAAATCTAACACAAACCCTAACCATAACACTAACACTAAACCTAACCCCTAACCCTAACCCAAACCTTAACCCTAACCCTAACCCTAACCCAAACCCTAACCCTAACCTTAAACCTAACCCAAACCCTAACCCGATCCCTTGCTCTAACCCAAACCCAAACCCTAACACTAACCCTAAACCTAAACCTAACCCAAACACAAACCCTAACCCTAAGCCTAACCCAAAACTTAAACCTAACCTAAACCCAAGCCCTAACCCTTACACTAACCCTAACCCAAGCCCTAAAACTAACCCTAACCCTAACCCTAACCCAAACCCTAACCCTAACCCTAAACCTAAACCAACCCTTAACATTAACCCTAACCCTAACCCTAACCCCAACCCTAACCTAAACTCTATCCCTAACCCTAACACTAACCCTACCCCAAACCAATCCCTAAACCTAACCCTAACCGTAACCCTAACCCTAAATCAAACCTAAACCCTAACCCTAACCCTAACCCTAACCCTAATCCTAAACCTAACCCTAACCCTAACCCTAACCCTAACCCTAACGCCAACCCTAACCCTAAACCTAACCCTAAACCAAACCCGAACTCTAAACCTAACTCTAAACCTAACCTCAACCTTAACCCTAAACTTAATCCTAACCCTAACCCTAACCCAAAACCATCCCTAACACTAACCCTAACCCTAACCCTTCCCCTGACCCTAACACTAACCCTAATCCTAACACTAACACTAACGCTAACCATAACCCTAACCCTAACCCTAACCCAAACCCAAACTTCAACCCTAACCCTAACCAAAACCCTAACCCTAACCCTAACCCTAACCCAAACCCTAATCCTAACACTAACACTAACGCTAACCCTAACCCTAACCCTAAGCCTAAGCCAAACCAAAACCTACTCCTATCCCTAAACCTAACCCTAACCCAAGCCCAAACACTAATCCTAGCCCTAAACCTAACCCTAAAACCTAACCCTAACCCTAACCTTAACCCTAACCCAAACCCTAACCCAAACCCTATCCCTAACCCTAACCCTAACCCGAACCCTAACACTAAGCCTATCCAAAACTCTAAATCTAACCTAAACCCAAGCCTTAATTCTAACCCTAAGCCTAACCCAAGACCTAAAACAAACCCTAACCCTAATCCTAACCCAAACCTTAGCCCTAACCCAAACCCTAACACTAACCTAAACCCTATCCCTAACCCTAACACTAACCCAAACCCTAACCCTAACCGAAACCCAAACCCTAATCCTAACACTAAACCTAACCCTAAAACTAACCCTAACACTAACCCTAACCCAAGCCCAAACACTAACCCCAACCCTAACACTAACCCTATCCCTATCGCCTAGCCCTAACCCTAACCCTAAACATAAGACAAACCCTAACCCAAACACTAACCCTAACTCTAACCCTAACCCTAAACCTAACCCTAACCCAAGCCCAAACACTATCCCCAAAAATAACCCTAACCCTATCCATAACATTAACCCTAACACAAAGCAAACCCTAACCCCAACCCTAACCCTAAAACTAACCCAAACCCTAATCCTAACACTAACCCTATCCCTAACCCTAACCCTAACCCTAACCCTAACCCTAACCCTAACCCTAACTAATTCAAACCCTAACCCTAAACCTAACCCTAACCGAAACCCAAACCCTAATCCTAACACTAAACCTAACCATAATCCTAATCCTAACACTAACGGTAACCCAAGCCCAAACCCTAAACCGAACCATAACCCTAATCCTATCCCTATCGCCTAGCCCTAACCCCAACCGTAACCCTAAGCCAAACCCTAACCCTAACTCTAACCCTAACCCTAAACATAACCCTAACCCAAGCCCAAACACTAACCCTAAACCTAACCCTAACCCTAACCCAAACCCTAACCCAAATCCTAACCCAAATCCTAACCGTAACACTAATCCTAAACCTAACCCTAAACCTAACCCAAAACCTAACCCTCACCCTAACCCTAATCCCTAATCCTAACCCTAACTTTAATCCTAATCCAAGCCTAACCCAAACCCTAACCCTAAACATAACCCAAACCCTAACCCTATACCTTACTCTAACCCCAACCCAAACCCTAACCCTAACCCTAACCGTAACCCTAACCCTAAACCTAAACCTAACCCAAACCCAAACCCTAACCCTAACTCTAAACCAAACCCTAAACCTAACCTAAACCCAAGCCCTAACCCTAACCCTAACCATAACCGAAGCCCTAAAACTAACCCTAACCCTCACCGTAACCCTAACCCTAACCCTTACGCTAACCCTAACACTAACCCTAAACCAAAACAAACACTAACCCTAAGCCTAAACCTAACACTAACCCTAATTCAAACCCTAACCCTAACACTTACCCTAACCCTAGCCCTAAGCCTAACCCTAACCCAAACCCAGACGCTAAACCTAACCAGAACTCTAAACCTAACGCTAAACGAAACCCTAACATTAACCCTAACCCTAACCCTTACCCAAGCCCTAACCCTAACCCTTACTCTAACTCTAACCCTAAGCCTAACCCTAACCCAAACCCACACCCTAACCCTAACACTAACACTAACCCCAACCCTAACCCTAACCCTAACCCTAACCCTAACCTAAACTCTATCCCTAACCCTAATACTAACCTTACCCCAAATCAATCCCTAACCCTAACCCTAACCCTAACCCTAAACCAAACCGAAACCCTAACCCTAACCCTAACCCTAACCCTAACCCTAACCCTAATCCTAAACCTAACCCTAACACTAACTCTAATCCTAACCCCAATCCTAACCCTAAACCAAACCACAACTCTAAACCTAACTCTAACCCAAACCTAAAACTTAACCCTAACATTAATCCTAACCCTAAATCTAACCCTAAACCACCCCTAACTCTAATCCTAACGCTAACCCTAACCCTAACCCTAACACTAACCCTAAACCAAACCAAACCATAACTATAACCCTAAACCTAACCCTAACCCTAACCCAAACCCTAAATCTAACACAAACCCTAACCATAACACTAACACTAAACCTAACCCCTAACCCTAACCCAAACCTTAACCCTAACCCTAACCCTAACCCAAACCCTAACCCTAACCTTAAACCTAACCCAAACCCTAACCCGATCCCTTGCTCTAACCCAAACCCAAACCCTAACACTAACCCTAAACCTAAACCTAACCCAAACACAAACCCTAACCCTAAGCCTAACCCAAAACTTAAACCTAACCTAAACCCAAGCCCTAACCCTTACACTAACCCTAACCCAAGCCCTAAAACTAACCCTAACACTAACCCTAACCCAAACCTAAACCCTAACCCAAACCCTAACCCTAACCCTAAACCTAAACCAAACCTTAACATTAACCCTAACCCTAACCCTAACCCCAACCCTAACCTAAACTCTATCCCTAACCCTAACACTAACCCTACCCCAAACCAATCCCTAAACCTAACCCTAACCGTAACCCTAACCCTAAATCAAACCTAAACCCTAACCCTAACCCTAACCCTAACCCTAATCCTAAACCTAACCCTTACCCTAACCCTAACCCTAACCCTAACTCCAACCCTAACCCTAAACCTAACCCTAAACCAAACCCGAACTCTAAACCTAACTCTAAACCTAACCTCAACCTTAACCCTAAACTTAATCCTAACCCTAACCCTAACCCTAAACCATCCCTAACACTAACCCTAACCCTAACCCTTCCCCTGACCCTAACACTAACCCTAATCCTAACACTAACACTAACGCTAACCATAACCCTAACCCTAACCCTAACCCAAACCCAAACTTCAACCCTAACCCTAACCAAAACCCTAACCCTAACCCTAACCCTAACCCAAACCCTAATCCTAACACTAACACTAACGCTAACCCTAACCCTAACCCTAAGCCTAAGCCAAACCAAAACCTACTCCTATCCCTAAACCTAACCCTAACCCAAGCCCAAACACTAATCCTAACCGTAAACCTAACCCTAAAACCTAACCCTAACCCTAACCTTAACCCTAACCCAAACCCTAACCCAAACCCTATCCCTAACC
>CM069537.1:2028815-2036315 GCA_035773235.1 Eospalax fontanierii
CCCTTACCCTCACCCTAACCGAAACCCAAACCCTATTCCTAACACTAAACCTAACCCTAATCCTAATCCTAACACTAACCATAACCCAAGCCCAAACCCTAAACCGAACAATAACCCTAACCCTATCCCTATCGCCTAGCCCTAACCCCAAACCTAACCCTAAGCCAAACCCTAACGCTAACTCTAACACTAACCCTAAACATAACCCTAACCCAAGCCCAAACACTAACCCTAAACCTAACCCTAACATTAACCCAAACCCTAACCCAAATCCTAACCCAAATCCTAACCGTAACACTCATCCTAACCCTAACCCTAACCCTAACCCAAACCCTAACCCTCACCCTAACCCTAACCCCTAACCCTAACCCTAACCTTAACCCTAATCCAAGCCTAACCCAAACCCTAACCCTAACCCTAAACGTAACCCAAACCCTAACCCTATACCTTACTCTAACCCAAACCCAAACCCTAACCCTAACCCTAACCCTAACCCTAACCCTAACCGTAACCCTAACCCTAAACCTAAACCTACCCCAAACACAAACCCTAACCCTAAGCCTAACCCAAACCTTAAACCTAAAATAAACCCAAGCCCTAACCCTTACAGTAACCCTAACCCAAGACCTAAAACTAACCGTAACAATAACCCTAACCCAAACCTAAACCCTAACACAAACCCTAATCCTAACCCTAACCCTAAACCAAACCTAAACATTAAACCTAACCCTAACCCTAACTCTAACCCTAACCTAAACTCTATCCCTAACCCTAACACTAACCCTACCCCAAACCAATCCCTAAACTTAACCCTAACCCTAACCTTAACCCTAACCCTAACCCTAAACCTAACCCTAATCCTAAACCTAATCTTAACCCTAACCCTAACCCTAACACTAACCCCAATCCTAACCCTAAACCTAAACTTAAACCAAACCCGAACTCTAAACCTAACTCTAAACTAAACCTCAACCTTAACCCTAACCTTAATCCTAACCCTAACCCTAACCCTAAACCACCGCTAACACTAACCCTAACCCTAACCCTTCCCCTGACCCTAACACTAACCCTAATCCTAACACTAACACTAACGCTAACCATAACCCTAACCCTAACCCTAATACAAACCCAAACTTCAACCCTAACCCTAACCAACACCCTAACCCTAACCCTAACCCTAACCCTAACCCTAACCCAAACCCTAATCCTAACACTAACACTAACGCAAACCCTAACCTTAACCCTAAGCCTAAGCCAAACCAAAACCTACTCCTATCCCTAAACCTAACCCTAACCCAAGCCCAAACACTAATCCTAACCCTAACCCTAACCCTAAAACCTAACCCTAACCCTAACCTTAACCCTAACCCAAACCCTAACCCAAACCCTATGCCTAACCCTAACCCTAACCCGAACCCTAACACTAAGCCTATCCCAAACTCTAAACCTAACCTAAACCCAAGCCCTAACTCTAACCCTAAGCCTAACCCAAGCCCTAAAACAAACCCTAACCCTAATCCTAACCCAAACCTGAACCCTAACCCAAACCCAAACCCTAACACTAACCTAAACCCTATCCCTAACCCGAACACTAACCCAAACCCTAACCCTAACCGAAACCCAAACCCTAACCCTCACCCTAACCCTAACCCCTGACCCTAACCCTAACCTTAACCCTAATCCAAGCCTAACCCAAACCCTAACCCTAACCCTAAACGTAACCCAAACCCTAACCCTATACCTTACTCTAACCCAAACCCAAACCCAAACCCTAACCCTAACCCTAACCCTAACCGTAACCCTAACCCTAAACCTAAACCTAACCCAAACACAAACCCTAACCCTATGCCTAACCCAAACCTTAAACCTAACATAAACCCAAGCCCTAACCCTTACAGTAACCCTAACCCAAGACCTAAAACTAACCCTAACAATAAACCTACCCCAAACCTAAACCCTAACCCAAACCCTAATCCTAACCCTAACCCTAAACCAAACCTAAACATTAACCCTAACCCTAACCCTAACCCTAACCCTAACCCTAACCTAAACTCTATCCCTAACCCTAACACTAACCCTACCCCAAACCAATCCCTAAACCTAAACCTAACCCTAACTCTAACCCTAACCCTAACCCTAACCCTAACCCTAACCCTAATCCTAAACCTAACCCTAACCCTAACCCTAACCCTAACCCCAACCCTAACCCTAAACCTAACCTTAAACCAAACCCGAACTCTAAACGTAACTCTAAACTAAACCTCAACCTTAACCCTAACCTTAATCCTAACCCTAACCCTAACCCTAAACAACCCCTAACACTAACCCTATCCCTAACCCTTCCCCTGACCCTAACACTAACCCTAATCCTAACACTAACACTAACGCTAACCATAACCCTAACCCTAACCCTAATACAAACCCAAACTTCAACCCTAACCCTAACCAAAACCCTAACCCTAACCCTAACCCTAACCCTAACCCAAACCCTAATCCTAACACTAACACTAACGCTAACCCTAACCTTAACCCTAAGCCTAAGCCAAACCAAAACCTACTCCTATCCCTAAACCTAACCCTAACCCACGCCCAAACACTAAGCCTAACCCTAACCCTAACCCTAAAACCTAACCCTAACCCTAACCTTAACCCTAACCCAAACCCTAACCCAAACCCTATGCCTAACCCTAACCCTAACCCGAACCCTAACACTAAGCCTATCTCAAACTCTAAATCTAACCTAAACCCAAGCCCTAACTCTAACCCTAAGCCTAACCCAAGCCCTAAAAGAAACGCTAACCCTAACCCTAACCCAAACCTGAACCCTAACCCAAACCCAAACCCTAACACTAACCTAAACCCTATCCCTAACCCTAACACTAACCCAAACCCTAACCCTAACCGAAACCCAAACCCTAATCCTAACACTAAACCTAACCCTAATCCTAATCCTAACACTAACCGTAACCCAAGATCAAACCCTAATCCGAAACCTGACCCTAACCCTATCCCTATCGCCTAGCCCTAACCCCAACCCTAACCCTAAGCCAAATCCTAACCCTAACTCTAACCCTAACCCTAAACATAACCCTAACCCAAGCCCAAACACTAACCCTAAACCTAACCCTAACCCTAACGCAAACCCTAACCCAAATCCTAACCCAAATCCTAACCGTAACACTAATCCTAACCCTAGACCTCACACTAACCCAAACCCTAACCCTCACCCTCACCCTAACCCCTAACCCTAACCCTAACCTTAACCCTAATCCAAGCCTAACCCAAACCGTAACCCTAACCCTAAACGTACCCCAAACCCTAACCCTATACCTTACTCTAACCCAAACCCAAACCCTAACCCTAACCCTAACCGTAACCCTAACCCTAAACCTAAACCTAACCCAAACCCAAACCCTAACCCTAAGCCTAAACCAAACCCTAAACCTAACCTAAACCCAAGCCCTAACCCTAACCCTAACCCTAACCCAAGCCCTAAAACTAACCGTAACCCTAACCCTAAAACTAACCCTAACCCTTACCCTAACCCTAACACTAACCCTAAACCAAAACAAACACTAACCATAAGCCTAAACCTAGCCCTAACCCTAATTCAAACCCTAACCCTAACACTTACCCTAACCCTAGCCCTAAGCCTAACCCTAACCCAAACCCACACGCTAAACCTACCCCGAAACCTAAACCTAACCCTAAACGAAACCCTAACCCTAACCCTAACCCTAACCCTTACCCAAGCCCTAACCCTAACCTTTACCCTAACCCTACCCCTAAGCCTAACCCTAACCCAAACCCACACCCTAACCCTAACACTAACACTAACCCCAACCCTAACCCTAACCCTAACCCTAACTCTAAACCTAACTCAAACCTAAACCCTAACCCTAACCCTAACCCAAACCCTAACCCTAACCCTACCCCTAATCCTAACCCTAAAAATGACCATAACCCTACCGAAACCCTAACACTAACCCTAACCATAACCCTGACACTAACCCAAATCCTAACCCTAAACCTAACCGTAACCCTAACCCTAACCCTAATACTAAACCAAACCCTAACCCTAACCCTAACCCCAACCCAAACCCAAACCCTAAACCTAAACCTAACCACAAAACTAACACAAACCCTAATCCTAACACTAACCCAAAACCTAACCCTAACCCTAACCCTAACCCAAGCCCTAAAACTAACCCTAACCCAAACCCTAACCCAAACCTAAACCCTAACCCAAACCCTAACCCTAACCCTAAACCAAACCTAAACCGCAACCCTAACCCTAACCCTAACCCTAACCTAAACTCTATCACTATCCCTAACACTAACCCTACCCCAAACGAATCCCTAACCCTAAACCTAACCATAATCCTAACCGGAAACCTACCTCTAACAGTAAACCTAAACCTAAACCTAACCCAAACCCAAACCCAAACCCTAACCCTAACCATAACCCTAACCCTAAGTCAAACCTAAACCCTAACACTAACCCTAACCCAAACACTAACCCTAACCCTAACCCTAATCCTAACCCTAAAAATAACCATAACCCTAACCCTAACCCTAACCCTGACCCTAACTCAAATCTTAACCCTAAACCTAACCCTAACCGTAACCCTAACCCTAACCTTAACACTAAACCAAACCCTAACCCTAACCCTAACCCTAACCCAAAACCAAACCCTAACCTTAACCCTAAACCTAAACCTAACACAAACCCTAATCCTAACACTAACCCTAACCTAACCCTAACCCTAACTCTAACCTAAACCCAAGCCCTAACCCTAACCCTAACCCTAAACCAAGTCCTAAAACTAACCCTAACCCAAACCTAAACCCTAACCCAAACCCTAACCCTAACCCTAAACCAAACCTAAACCCTAACCCTAACCCTAACCCTATCCCTAAACCTACCTCTAACAGTAACCCTAAACCTAACCCTAACCCCAAACCTAACCGTTACCCTATCCGTAATATTAACCCTAACCCAAACCAAATCCTACCCCTAACCCTAACCCTAACCCAAATCCTAAACCTAAATCTAACCCTAATCCTAACCCTAACCCTAACCCTAACCCTAACCCCAACCCTAACGTTAAACCTAACCCTAAACCAAACCCCAACTCTAAACCTAATTCTAAACCAAACCTCAACCTTAACCCTAACCTTAATCCTAACCCTAACCCTAACCCTAAACAACCCCTAACCCTAACCCTAAAGCTAACCCTTCCCCTAACACTAACACTAACCCTAAACCAAATCAAACCCTAACCCTAACCCTAAACGTAACCCTAACCCTAACCGAAACACTAACCCTAACACTTACCCTAACCCTAACCCTAAGCCTAAACCTAAACCAAACCCACACCCTAAACCTAACCATAACCCTAACCCTAACGCTAACCCTAACCGAAACCCTAACCCTAACCCTAACGGAAACCCTAACTTCAAAACTAACCCTAACCCAAACCCTAACCCTAGCCCGAAGCCTAACACTAACCCAAACCCGCACACTAAACCTAATCCGAACCCTAAACCTAACCCTTAACGAAACCCTAACCCTAACCCTAACCCTTACCCAAGCCTTAACCCTAACCCTTACCCTAACCCTAACCGTAAGCCTAACCCTAACCCAAACCCACACCCTAACCCTAACACTAACACTAACCCCAACCCTAACCCTAACCCTAACCCTAACCCTAACTCAAACCTAAACCCTAACACTAATCCTTACCCAAACCCTAACCCTAACCATAATCCTAATCCTAAGCCTAACCATAAACATAACCCTAACCCAAACCATAACCCTAACCCTAACCCTAACCCTGACTAATCCAAACCCTAACCCTAACCCTAACCCTAACCGAAACCCAAACCCTAATCCTAACACTAAACCTAACCCTAATCCTAATCCTAACACTAACCGTAACCCAAGCCCAAACCCTAAACGAAACCCTAAGCCTAACCCTATCCCTATCGCCTACCCCTAACCCCAACCCTAACCCTAAGCCAAACCCTAAACCTAACTCTAACCCTAACCCTAGCCCTAAACGTAACGCTAACCCAAGCCCAAACACTAAACCTAAACCTAACCCTAACCCTAACGCAAACCCTAACCCAAATCCTAACCCAAATCCTAACCGTAACACTAATCCTAACCCTAACCCTAACCCTAACCCAAACCCTAACCCTCACCCTAACCCTAACCCCTAACCCTAACCCTAACCTTAACCCTAATCCAAGCCTAACCCAAACCCTAACCGTAACCCTAAACCTAACCCAAACCCTAACCCCATACCTTACTCTAACCCAAACCCAAACACTAAAAATAACCCTAACCGTAACCCTAACCCTAAACCTAAACCTAAACCAAACCCAAACCCTAACCCTAAGCCTAAACCAAACCCTAAACGTAACCTAAACCCAAGCCCTAACCCTAAACCTAACCCTAACCCAAGCCGTAAAACTAACCCTAACCCTAACCCTAAAACTAACCCTAACCCTTACCCTAACCCTAACATTAACCCTAAACCAAAACAAACACTAACCCTAAGCCTAAACCTAACCCTAACCCTAATTCAAACCCTAACCCTAACACTTACCCTAACCCTCCCTAAGCCTAACCCTAACCCAAACAAACACGCTAAACCTACCCCGAACCCTAAACCTAACCCTAAACGAAACCCTAACCCTAGCACTAACCCTAACAATTACCCAAGACCTAACCCTAACCCTTACCCTAACCCTAACCCTAAGCCTAACCCTAACCCAAACCCACACCCTAACCCTAACCTAAACCCTAACCCTAACCCTAACCCAAACCCTAACCCTAACCCTACCCCTAATCCTAACCCTAAAAATAACCATAACCCTAACCCAAAACCTAACCCTAACCCTAACCATAACCCTGACCCTAACCCAAATCCTAACCCTAAACCTAACCCTAACCCTAAACCTAACGCTAACACTAAACCAAACCCTAACCCTATCCCTAACCCTAACCCAAACCCAAACCCTAAACTTAACCCTAACCCTAAACCTAACACAAACCCTAATCCTAACACTAACCCAAAACCTTACCCTATCCCTAACCCTAAACCAAGCACTAAAACTAACCCTAAACCTAACCCTAACCGTAACCCTAACCCTAACCTAAACTCTATCACTATCCCTAACACTAACCCTACCCCAAACGAATCCCTAACCCTAACCCTAACCCTAATCCTAACCGGAAAACTACCTCTAACAGTAACCCTAAACCTAACCCTAACCCCAAACCTAACCCTTACACTATCCGTAATATTAACCCTAACCCAAACCAAACCCTAACCCTAACCCTAACCCTAACCCTAAACCTAACCTAAACTCTATCCCTAACCCTAACACTACCCTTACCCCAAACCAATCCCTAACCCTAACCCTAATCCAAACCGAAACCCTAAACCTAATCCTAACCCTAACCCTAACCCTAATCCTAAACCTAACCCT
>CM069537.1:2043815-2048815 GCA_035773235.1 Eospalax fontanierii
ACCCTAAGCCAAACCCTAAAACTAACTCTAACCCTAACTCTAAACGTAACGCTAACCCAAGCCCAAACACTAAACCTAAAACTAACCCTAACCCTAACGTAAACCCTAACCCAAATCCTAACCCAAATCCTAACCGTAACACTAATCCTAACCCTAACCCTAACCCTAACCCAAACCCTAACCCTCACCCTAACCCTAACCCCTAACCCTAACCCTAACCCTAACCCTAACCCTAACCCTAACCCTAACCCTAATTGCCTAACCCTAACCCTAACCCTAACCCAAACCCTAACCCTAAACCAAACCCAAAACATAACCTTAATCCTAACCCTAACCTAACACAAACCCTAATCCTAACACTAACACTAAACCTAACTCTAACCCTAACCCTAACCCTAACCCTAACATAAACCCAAGCCCTAACCCTAACCCTAACCCTAACCGAAGCCCTAAAACTAACCCTAACTGTAACCATAAACCATACACAAACCCTAACCTTAACCCTAAACCAAACCTAAACCCTAACCCTAACCCTAACCCTAACCATAACCCTAACCTAAACTCTATCACTAACCCTAACAATAACCCTACCCCAAACCGATCCATAACCCTAACCCTAACCCTAACCCTAACCCTAAACCAACCTCTCACACTCACCTTAACCTAACCCTAACCCCAAACCTAACCCTTACCCTATCCGTAATACTAACCCTAACCCTAAACCTAACCCTAACCCTAAAACAAAACCTAAACCTAAACCTAACCCTAATCCTAAACCTAACCCTAACCCTAACCCTAAACCTAACCGTAACCCCAATCCTAACCCTAAACCTCACCTTAAACAAAAACCTAACCCTAACCCTAACACTAATCCTGACCCTAAACCAAACTCTAACCCTAAACCTAACCCTAACCCAAACCCAAACCCTAACCCTAACCCTAACCCTAACCCTAAACCTAACACAAACCCTAAACCTAAATCTAACCCTACACTAAACCCTAACCGTAACCCCAATCCTAACCCTAAACCTCACCTTAAACAAAAACCTAACCCTAACCCTAACACTAATCCTGACCCTAAACCAAACTCTAACCCTAAACCTAACCCTAACCCTAAACCTAACCGTAACCCCAATCCTAACCCTAAACCTCACCTTAAACAAAAACCTAACCCTGACCCTAACCCAAACCCTAAACCTAACACAAACCCTAACCATAACACTAACCCTAACCCTAACCCAAACCCTAACCCTAACCCTAACACTAACCCCTAACCCTAACCCTAACCTTAAGCCTAACCCCTAACCCTGACCCTAATCTTAACCCTAACCCAAACCCTAAACCAAACCCTAACCTTAAATCTAACCCTAACCATAACCCGAACCCTAACACTAAACCCTAAACCCTAACCCTAACCCTAACCCTAACCCAAAACCTAACACTAACCCTAACCCAAATCCTAACCCTAACCCTAAACCTAACCCTAACCCAAACCCAAACCCAAACCCTAACCCTAACCCTAAACTTAACCCTAACCCAAAGCCTAAGCCAAACCCTAACCATAACGCTAACCCTAACCCTAACCCTAACCATAAACCAAACCTAAACCCTAACCCTAAACATAACACTCACCCTAACTTAAACTCTATCCCTAACCCTAACACAAATCCTACCCCAAACCAATCCCTAACCCTAACCCTAACCCTAACCCTAAACCTACCGCTAACAGTAACCCTAAACCTAACCCTAACCCAAGCCCTAAAACTAACCCTAACACAAAACCTAACCCAAACGTAAAACTTAACCCAAACGTGAACCCTAACCCTAAACCTAAACATAACCCAAACACAAACCCTAACCCTAAGCCTAACCCAAACCTTAAACCTAACCTAAACCCAAGCCCTAACCCTTACACTAACCCTAACCCAAGCCCTAAAACTAACCCTAACACTAACCCTAACCCAAACCTAAACCCTAACCCAAACCCTAACCCTAACCCTAAACCTAAACCAAACCTAAACATTAACCCTAACCCTAACCCTAACCCCAACCCTAACCTAAACTCTATCCCTAACCCTAACACTAACCCTACCCCAAACCAATCCCTAAACCTAACACTAACCCTAACCCTAACCCTAAACCAAACCTAAACCCTAACCCTAACCCTAACCCTAACCCTAATCCTAAACCTAACCCTAACCCTAACCCTAACCCTAACTCTAACCCCAACCCTAACCCTAAACCTAACCCTAAACCAAACCCGAACTCTAAACCTAACTCTAAACCAAACCTCAACCTTAACCCTAAACTTAATCCTGACCCTAACCCTAAACCATCCCTAACACTAACCCTAACCCTAACCCTTCCCCTGACCATAACAATAACCCTAATCCTAACACTAACACTAACGCTAACCATAACCCTAACCCTAACCCTAACCCAAACCCAAACTTCAACCCTAACCCTAACCAAAACCCTAACCCTAACCCTAACCCTAACTCAAACCCTAATCCTAACTCTAACACTAACGCTAACCCTAACCCTAACCCTAAGCCTAAGCCAAACCAAAACCTACTCCTATCCCTAAACCTAACCCTAACCCAAGCCCAAACACTAATCCTAACCCTAAACCTAACCCTAAAACCTAACCGTAACCCTAACCTTAACCCTAACCCAAACCCTAACCCAAACCCTATCCCTAACCCTAACCCGAACCCTAACACTAAGCCTATCCCAAACTCTAAATCTAACCTAAACCCAAGCCTTAACTCTAACCCTAAGCCTAACCCAAGACCTAAAACAAACACTAACCCTAATCCTAACCCAAACCTGAGCCCTAACCCAAACCCAAACCCTAACACTAACCTAAACCCTATCCCTAACCCTAACACTAACCCAAACCCTAACCCTAACCGAAACCCAAACCCTAATCCTAACAATAAACCTAACCCTAAAACTAACCCTAACACTAACCCTAACCCAAGCCCAAACACTAACCCCAACCCTAACACTAACCCTATCCCTATCGCCTAGCCCTAACCCTAACCCTAACCATAAGCCAAACCCTAACCCAAACACTAACCCTAACTCTAACCCTAACCCTAAACCTAACCCTAACCCAAGCCCAAACACTATCCCCAAAAATAACCCTTACCCTATCGATAACATTAACCCTAACACAAACCAAACCCTAACCCCAACCCTAACCCTAAAACTAACCCAAACACTAATCCTAACACTAACCCTATCCCTAACCCTAACCCTAACTCTAACCCTAACCCTAACCCTAACCCTAACTAATTCAAACCCTAACCCTATCCCTAACTCTAACCGAAACCCAAACCATAATCCTAACACTAAACCTAACCCTAATCCTAATCCTAACACTAACGGTAACCCAAGCCCAAAACCTAAACCGAAACCTGACCCTAACCCTATCCCTATCGCCTAGCCCTAACCCCAACCCTAACCCTAAGCCAAACCCTAACCCTAACTCTAACCCTAACCCTAAACATAACCCTAACCCAAGCCCAAACACTAACCCTAAACCTAACCCTAATCCTAACCCAAACCCTAACCCAAATCTTAACCCAAATCCTAACCGTAACACTAATCCTAACCCTAACCCTAACCCTAACCCAAAACCTAACCCTCACCCTAACCCTAATCCATAATCCTAACCCTAACCTTAATCCTAATCCAAGCCTAACCCAAACCCTAACCCTAAACTTAAACGTAACCCAAACCCTAACCCTATACCTTACTCTAACCCAAACCCAAACCCTAACCCTAACCCTAACCGTAACCCTAACCCTAAACCTAAACCTAACCCAAAACCAAACCCTAACCCTAACTCTAAACCAAACCCTAAACCTAACCTAAACCCAAGCCCTAACCCTAACCCTAACCATAACCGAAGCCCTAAAACTAACCCTAACCCTCACGGTAACCCTAACCCTAACCCTTACCCTAACCCTAACACTAACCCTAAACCAAAACAAACACTAAGCCTAAACCTAACCCTAACCCTAATTCAAACCCAAATCCTAACACTTACCCTAACCCTAGCCCTAACCCTAACCCTAACCCAAAACCAGACGCTAAACCTAACCCGAACTCTAAACCTAACGCTAAACGAACCGCTAACATTAACCCTAACCCTAACCCTTACCCAAGCCATAACCCTAACCCTTACTCTAACCCTAACCCTAAGCCTAACCCTAACCCTAACCCAAACCCTAATCCTAACACTAACACTAACGCTAACCCTAACCCTAACCCTAAGCCTAAGCCAAACCAAAACCTACTCCTATCCCTAAACCTAACCCTAACCCAAGCCCAAACACTAATCCTAACCCTAAAACTAACCCTAAAACCTAACCCTAACCCTAACCTTATCCCTAACCCAAACCCTAACCCAAACCCTATCCCTAACCCTAACCCTAACCCGAACCCTAACACTAAGCCTATCCCAAACTCTAAATCTAACCTAAACCCAAGCCTTAATTCTAACCCTAAGCCTAACCCAAGACCTAAAACAAACCCTAACCCTAATCCTAACCCAAACCTGAGCCCTAACCCAAACCCAAACCCTAACACTAACCTAAACCCTATCCCTAACGCTAACACTAACCCAAACCCTAACCCTAACCGAAACCCAAACCCTAATCCTAACACTAAAACTAACACTAAAACTAACCCTAACACTAACCCTAACCCAAGCCCAAACACTAACCCCAACCCTAACACTAACCCTATCCCTATCGCCTAGCCCTAACCCTAACCCTAACCATAAGCCAAATCCTAACAAAAACACTACCCCTAACTCTAACCCTAACCCTAAACCTAACCCTAACCCAAGCCCAAACACTATCCCCAAAAATAACCCTTACCCTATCCATAACATTAACCCTAACACAAACCAAACCCTAACCCCAACCCTAACCCTAAAACTAACCCAAACCCTAATCCTAACACTAAACCTATCGCTAACACTAACC
>CM069537.1:2056315-2058815 GCA_035773235.1 Eospalax fontanierii
TAACCCTAACCCTAAACCAAACCTAAACCCTAACCCTAACCCTAACCCTAACGCTAACCCTAACCTAAACTCTATCACTATCCGAAACACTAACCCTACCCCAAACGAATCCCTAACCCTAACCCTAACCCTAATCCTAACCCGAAACCTACCTCTAACAGTAACCCTAAACCTAACCCTAACCCCAAACCTAACCCTTACCCTATCTGTAATATTAACCCTAACCCAAACCAAACCCTAACCCTAACCCTAAACCTAACCTAAACTCTATCCCTAACCCTAACACTAACCTTACCCCAAACGAATCCTTAACCCTAACCCTAACCCTAATCCTAAACCTAAACCTAACACTAACTCTAATCGTAACCCCAACCCTAACCCTAAACCTAACCCTAAACCAAACCCCCAACTCTAAACCTAACTCTAACCCATACCTAAAACTTAACCCTAACCTTAATCCTAACCCTAACCTTAACCCTAAACCACCACTAAGCCTAATCCTAACCCTAACCCTTCCCCTAACCCTAACACTAACCCTAAACCAAACCAAACCGTAACTATAACCCTAAACCTAACCCTAACCCTAACCCAAACCCTAAACCTAACACAAACCCTAACCATAACACTAACCCTAACCCTAACCCAAACCCTAACCCTAAACCTAAACTTAACCCTAACCCTAACCCTAACCCAAAGCCTAACCCTAACCTTAAACCTAACACAAACCCTAACCCGATCCCTTGATCTAACCCAAACCCAAACCCTAACACTAACCCTAAACCTAAACCTAACCCAAACACAAACCCTAACCCTAAGCCTAACCCAACCCTTAAACCTAACCTAAACCCAAGCCCTAACCCTTACCCTAACCCTAACCCAAGCCCTAAAACTAACCCTAACTCTAATCCTAATCCAAACCTAAACCCGAACCCAAACCCTAACCCTAACCCTAACCCTAAAACAAACCTAAACATTAACCCTAACCCTAACCCTAACTCTAACCCTAACCTAAACTCTATCCCTAACCCTAACACTAACCCTAACGCCAAATCAATCCCTAAACCTAACCCTAACCCTAACCCTAACACTAAACCAAACCTAAACCCTAACCCTAACCCTAACCCTAATCCTAACCCTAATCCTAAACCTAACCCTAAACCTAACCCTAACCCTAACCCTAACCCTAACCCTAACCGTAACAGAAGCCCAAACACTAACCCTAAAACTAACCCTAACCCTAACCCAAACCCTAACCCAAACCCTAACCCTAACCCTAACCCTTAAACCTAACCCTAACCTGAACCATAACCCAAACCCTAAACCAAACCCTAACCCTAACACTAAACCTAAACCAAACCCTAAATCTAAGCCTAACCCAAACCCTAAACCTAACCTAAACCCAAGACCTAACCCTAACCCTAACCCTAACCCAAGCCCTAAAACTAACCCTAACCCTAACACTTACCCTAACCCTTACCCTAACCCTAACACTAACCCTAAACCAAAACAAAACCCACACTCTAAGCCTAAACCTAAACCTATCCCTAATCCAAACCCTAACCCTAACACTTACCCTAACCCTAACCCTAAGCCTAACCCTAACCCAAACCCACACCCTAAACCTAACCCGAACCCTAAACCTAACTCTAAACGAAACCCTAACCCTAACTCTAACCCTAACCCTTACCCAAGCCCTAACCCTAACACTTACCCTAACCGTAACACTAAGCCTAACCCTAACCCAAACCCACACCCTAACCCTAACCCTAACACTAACCCCAACCCTAACCCTAACCCTAACTCAAAACCAAACCCTAACACTAAGCGAAAACCAAAACCTGACACTAACCCTAACACTAATCCTAACCATAACCATAACCATAACGCTAACCCAAACCCCTAACCCTAACCCTAACCCTAACCCTGACCCTAACCCAAATCCTAACCCTAACCCTAACCCTAACCCTGACCCTAACCCAAATCCTAACCCTAAACCTAACCCTAACCCTAACCCTAAACCAAACCCTAACCCTAACCCTAACCCTAACGTTTACTCAAACCCTAACCCTAACCCTAATCCTAAACCTAACACAAACCCTAACCCTAACCCTTACCCTAAACCTAACCCTATCGCAAACCCTAACACTAACCCAAACCCTAACCCTAACCCTAAGCCTAACCGAAACCCAAACCCTAATCCTAACACTAAACCTAACCCTAATACTAACCCTAACACTAACCCTAACCCAAGCACAAACCCTAATCTTAACCCTAACCCAAATCCTAACCCAAACCCAAACCCTAAAGCTAACTCTAACCCTAATCCTAAACCTAACCATAACCATAACCCTAACCCAAACCCTAACTCTAACCTTAACCCTAACGCTGACCCTAACCCAAATCCTAACCCTAACCCTAACCCTAAACCAAACACTAACCCTAACCCTAACCCTAACGTTTAAGCAAACCCTAACCCTAACCCTAACCCTAATCCTAACAC
>CM069537.1:2063815-2071315 GCA_035773235.1 Eospalax fontanierii
CGTAACCCTAAACCTAAACCTAACCCAAGCCCAAACACTAACCCTAAACCTAACCATAACCCAAACAGTAACCCAAACCATAACCGTAACCGTAACCCTAACCCCTAACCCTAACCCTAACCCTAAGCCTAACCCTACCCTAAACCCTCACCCTAACCCTAACCCTAACCCAAACCCTAACCCAAACCCTAACCCTAACCGTAACCCTAACCCCTAACCGTAACCCTAACCTTAACAATATACCAAACCCTAACCCTAACCCTAACCCTAACCCTAACCCTAA
Organism: Eospalax fontanierii; assembly: GCA_035773235.1. Lineage (NCBI taxonomy): Eukaryota > Metazoa > Chordata > Mammalia > Rodentia > Spalacidae > Eospalax > Eospalax fontanierii. The sequence goes on from CM069537.1 coordinate 2,064,099, forward strand.
CCCTAACCCTAAACCCTAAACCCTAACCCTAACCCTACCCTATCCGAAACCCTAACTCTAACCCTAACCCAAATCCTAACCCTAACCCTAAACCTAACCCTAACCCTAACCCAAACCCAAACTTCAACCCTAACCCTACCCCAAACCCTAACCCTAACCCTAAACCTAACCCTAACCCAGACCCTAATCCTAACACTACCCTTAACCCTAAACCTAATCCTAAGCCTAACACAAACCGTAACCCTAACCCTTACCCTAACCCTAACCCTATCCAAAACCCTAACACTAACCCAAACCTTAACCCTAACCCTAACCCTAACCCTTACAAAAACCCAAACCCTAACCCTAACCCAAAACCTAACCCTAACCCTAACCCTAACCCCAACCCTAACCCTAAACCTAACACTAACCCAAACACTAAGCCTCAACCTTACTCTAACTCAAACCCAAACCCTAACCCTAACCTTAATCCTAACCCTAACCCTAACCCTAACCCAAGCCCTAACCCTAACCCTAATCCTAACCCTAACCCAAGCTCTAACACTAACCCTAACCTAAACTCAAGACCTAACCCTAAACCTAACCCTAACCCAAGCCTTAAAACTATCCTTAGCCCTAACCCTAACCCAAACCTAAATCCGATATCAAACCCTAAACCTAACCCTAACCCGAACCGAAACCTAAACCCTAACCCTAACCCTAACGCAAACCCTATCCCTAACCCTAACACTAACCCTAACCCAAACCAAACCCTAACTCTCATCCTAACCCTAACCCTGAACCTCAACCAACCTCTAACCCTAATCCTAAACCTAATCCTAACACAAAACGTAACCTTTACCCTATCCGTAACACTAACCCTAACCCAAACCAAACCCTAACCCTAACCCTAACCCTAACTCTAACCCTAACCCAAAACCTAACCCTCACCCTAACCCTAATCCTAAACCTAACACTAACCCTAACCCTAACCCTAACCCAAACCCTAACCCTAGACCTAACCCTAAACCAAACCCTAACTCTAAACCCAACTCTAACCCAAACCCAAACCTTAAACCTAACCTTAACCGTAACCCTAACCCTAACACTAAACCACCCCAAACCCTAACACTAACCCAAAACCTAACAGTAACCCTCCCCCTAACCCTAAGAAAAACCCAAACCCTAACCCTAACCCAAACCAAAGCCTAAACCTAACCCTAACCGTAACCCTAACCATAAAAGTAAACCAAACACAAACATAAACCCTAAACCTAAAACTGACCCAAACCCAAACCCTAAACCTATCCCTTACCCTAACCATAAAGCTAACCCCTAACCCCTAACGCTAACCCTAACCCTAACCCTAAACCTTAACCTAACACAAACCCTAACCCTATAACTTACTCTAACCCTAACGCAAACCCTAAACCTAACACTTACCCTAACCCTAACCCTAACCCTAAACCTAAACCTAACCCAAACCCAAACACTAAACCTAAGCCTAACCCAAAGCCTAAACCTAACCTAAACCCAAGCCCTAACTGTAACCCTAACCCTAACCCAAGCCCAAAAACTAACCTAACCCTAACAATATCCCAAATCTAAACCCTAACCCAAACCCTAACCCTAACCCCAACCCTAACCCTAAACCTAACCCTAATCCTAACCTTAACACAAAACCTAACCCTATCCCTTACCCTAACCCTAACCCTATCCCAAACCCTAACACTAACCGAAACCCTAACCCTAAACCTAACCCTAACCCTAAACCAAACCTAAACTCTAACCCTAACCCGAACCCTAACCCTGACATAAACCCTATCCCTAACCCTAACACTAACCCTACCCCAAACCAATCCCTAACCCTAACCATAACCCTAACCATCACCCTAACCCTAACCCTAAACCAACCTCTAACAGTAACCCTAAACCTAACCCTAACCCGAAACCTAACCCTTACCCTATCCGTAACATTAAACCTAACCCAAACCAAACCCTAAACCTAACCCTAAACCAAACCTTACCAAAACCTAAACCTAAACCTAACCCTAATCCGAAATATAACCCTAACCCTAACCCAAACCCTAACCCTAACCCTAACCCTAACCCTAACCCTAACCCTAACCCTAATCCTAACCTTAACACAAAACCTAACCCTATCCCTTATCCTAAAACTAACCCTATCCCAAACCCTAACACTAACCCAAACCCTAACCCTAAACCTAACCCTAACCCGAACAAAAACCCAAACCCTAATCCTAACAGTAACCCTAACCCTAATCCTAAACTTAACCCTAACCCTAACGCAAACCAGAACTCTAACAGTAACCCTAACGCTCACCCTATCCCTAAAGCCTAATCCTAACCCTAATCCTAAACCTAATCCTAACCGTAACCGGAAACCTAACACTAACTCTAACCCAAATCCTAACCCTAACCCTAAACCTAACGCTAAACCAAACCCTAAACCTAACCCTTACCCTAACCATAAAGCTAACCCCTAACCCCTAACACTAACCCTAACCCTAACCCTAAATCTAAACCTAAACCTAACCCTAACCCTAACCCTAAGCCCTAACACTAACCCTAACCTTAACCCTAACCCAAACCGTAACCCAAACCCTAACCTTAACCCTAACCCTAAAACTAACTCAAACCCTAACTCTAACTCTAACCCTAAACCTAACCCTAACAGAAGCCCAAGCACTAAACCTAAAACTAACCCTAACCCTAACCCAAACCCTAACCCTAACCCTAACCCTAACCCAAACCCTAACCCTAACCCAAACCTAACCCCTTAACCTAACCCTAACCTTAACCCTAACCCAAACCCTAAACCAAACCCTACCCATAACACTAAACCTAAACCAAAACCTAACACTGTACCTTATTCTAACCCAAACCCAAAACCTAACCCTAACCTTAACCCTTACCCTAACGCTAAACCTAAACCTAACTCTAAACTAAACCCTAATCCTAAGGCTAACCCAAACCCTAAACCTAACCTTAACCCAAGGTTAACCCTAACCCTAACCCTAACCCAAGCCCTAAAACTAACCCTAATCCTAACCCAAACCCTAACCCTTACCCTAACCCTAACACTAAACCTAAACCAAAACAAAACCTTAACCCTAAGTCTAAACGTAAATCTAACCCTAATCCAAACCCTAACCCTAACACCCTACCCCTAACCCTAAGCCTAACCCTAACCCAAACCCACACCCTAAACCTAACCCGAACCCTAAACGAAACCCTTATCCTAACCCTAACCCTAACCCTAACCCTATCACTAACCCTAACACTTACCCTAACCCTAACCCTAAACCTAACCCTTTCCCTAACACTAACCCTTACCCTAACCCTAACCCTAACCCTAAGCTTAACCCTAACCCAAACCCACACCCTAGCCCTAACACTAACACTAACCCCAACCCTAATCCTAACCCTAAACCTAACCCTAACTCAAACCCAAACCCTAACACTAACCCTAACCCAAACCCTAACCCTAACCCTAACCCTAATCCTAACCCTAACCATAACCATAACCCTAATCCAAACCGTAACCCTAACCCTAAACCTAACCCTGACCCTAACCCAAATCCTAACCCTAACCCTAACCGTAACCCTAAGCCTAAACCAAACCCTAACCCTAACCCTAACCCTAACCCTAACCATAACCCTAACCATAACCCTAACCATAAACGTAACACAAACCCTAACCCTAACCCTTACCCTAACCCTAACCCTATCCCAAAACCTAACACTAACCCAAACCCTAACCCTAACCCTAACCGAAACCCAAACCCTAATCCTAACACTAAACCTAACCCTAATACTAACCCTAACACTAACCTTAACCCTAAACCAAACCGTAACCCAAACCCTAACCTTAACCCTATCCCTATCGCCTAGCCCTAAACCTAACCCTAACCCTAAGCCTAATCCAAACCCTAACCCTAACTCTAACCCTAACCCTAAACCTAACCCTAACCCAAGCCCAAACACTAACCCTAAACCTAACCCTAACGCAAACCGTAACCCTAACCATAACCCTAACCGTAACCCTAACACAAACCCTAACCCTAAGCCTAACCCTAAACCTAAGCCTACCCTAAACCCTAACCGTAACACTAACCCTAAACCTAACCCAAACCCTAACCCAAACCCTAACCCTAACACTCACCCTAACCCCTAACCCTAACCCTAACCTTAAACCTAACCCAAACCCTAACCCTAACCCTAACCCTAACCCAAACCCTAACCCTAACACTTACCATAACCCTAACCCTAAGCCTAACCCTTACCCAAACCCAAACCCTAAACCTAAACATAACCCTAACGCTAAACCTAACGCTACGCGAAAACCGAACCCTAATCCTAAACCTAACCCTAAACCAAACACATACCCAAACCCTAACCCTAACCCTAAACTTAACCCTAACCCAAACTATAACCCAAACCCCTACCCTAACCCTAAACCTAACACTAACCCTAACCCAAATCCTAACCCTAACCCTAATCCTAACCCAAACCCAAACTTCAACCCAAACCCTAACCCAAACCCTAACCCTAAACCGAAACCTAACCCTAACCCAAACCCTAAACCTAACACTAACCTTAACCCTAACCCTAATACTAACCCTAACACTATCCCTAACACTAACACTTACCCTAACCCTAACCCTATCCCAAACCCTAACACTAACGCAAACCTTAACCCTAACCCTAACAAAAACCCAAACCCTAACCCTAACCCAAACCCTAACTCTAACCCTAACAAAAACCCAAACCCTAACACTAAACCTAACCCTAACCCAAACACTAAGCCTCAACCTTACTCTAACTCAAACCCAAATCCTAACCCTAACCCTAACCCTAACCCAAGCCCTAAACCTAACCATAATCCTAACCTTAACCCAAGCCCTAACACTAACCCTAATATAAACTCAAGACCTAACCCAAACCCTAACCCTAACCCAAGCCCTAAAACTATCTCTAGCCCTAACCCTAACCCAAAACTAAATCCGAACTCAAACCCTAACCCTAACCTGAACCCGAACCCAAACCTAAATCCTAACTCTAACCCTAACCCTAACCCAAACTCTATCCTTAAGCCTAACACTAACCCTAACCCAAACCAAACCCTAACTCTCATCCTAACCCTAACCCTAAACCTCAACCAACCTCTAACCCTAAACCTAAACCTAATCCTAACACAAAACGTAACCCTTACCCTATCCGTAACGCTAACCCTAACCCAAACCAAAATCTAACCATAACCCTAATCCAAACCCTAACCCTAACCCTAAACCTAACCCTGACCCTAACCCAAATCCTAACCCTAACCCTAACCCTAACCCTAAGCCTAAACCAAACCCTAACCCTAACCCTAACCCTAACCCTAACGCAAACCCTAACCCTAATCCTAACCCTAAACGTAACACAAACCCTAACCCTAACCCTTACCCTAACCCTAACCCTAACCCTATCCCAAACCCTAACACTAACCCAAACCCTAACCCTAACCCTAACCCTAACCGAAACCCAAACCCTAATCCTAACACTAAACCTAACCCTAATACTGACCCTAACACTAACCTTAATCCTAAACCAAACCGTAACCCAAACCCTAACCTTAACCCTATCCCTATGGCCTAGCCCTAACCCTAACCCTAACCCTAAGCCTAAGCCAAACCCTAACCCTAACTCTAACCCTAACCCTAAACCTAACCCTAACCCAAGCCCAAACACTAACCCTAACGCAAACCGTAACCCTAACCATAACCCTAACCGTAACCCTAACACAAACCCTAACCCTAAGCCTAACCCTAAACCTAAGCCTACCCTAAACCCTAACTGTAACACTAACCCTAAACCTAACCCAAAACCTAACCCTAACCCAAACCCTAACCCTAACCCTCACCCTAACCCCTAACCCTAACCCTAACATTAAACCTAACCCAAACCCTAACCCTAACCCTAACTCTAACCCAAACCCTAACCCTAACACTTATGATAACCCTAACCCTAAGCCTAACCCTAACCCAAACCCAAACCCTAAACCTAAACATAACCCTAACGCTAAACCTAATGCTACGCGAAAACCGAATCCTAATCCTAAACCTAACCCTAACCCAAACACATACCCAAACCCTAACCATAACCCTAAACTTAACCATAACCCAAACTCTAACCCAAACCCCTACCCTAACCCTAAACCTAACACTAACCCTAACCCAAATCCTAAACCTAACCCTAATCCTAACCCAAACCCAAATTTCAAACCAAACCCTAACCCAAACCCTAACCCTAAACCTATCCCTATCGCCTAGCCCTAACCCTAACACTTACCCTAACCGAAACACTAACACTAACCCTAACCCAAATCCTAACCCTAACCCTAACCCTAACCCTAACCGTAACCCAAACCCTATCCCTAACCCTAACACTAATCCTAACCCAAACCAAACCCTAACTCTCATCCTAACCCTAATCCTAAACCTCAACTAACCTCTAACCCTATCCCTAAACCTAATCCTAACACAAAACGTAACCTTTACCCTATCCGTAACACTAACCCTAACCCAAACCAAACCCTAACCCTAACCCTAACTCTAACCCTAACCCAAACCTAACCCTAACCCTAACCCTAATCCTAAACCTAACACTAACCTTAACCCTAACCCTAACCCTACACCTAACCCTAAACCAAACCCTAACTCTAAACCCAACTCTAACCCAAACCCAAACCTTAAATGTAACCCTAACTCTAACCCTAACCGTAACCCTAACCATAACCCTAACCCTAAACCACCCCAAACCCTAACACTAACCCAAAACCTAACCCTAACCCTAAACCTAACCCTAACAAAAACCCAAACCCTAACCCTAACCCAAACCAAAGCCTAAACCTAACCCTAACCGTAACCCTAACCATAAAAGTAAACCAAACACAAACCCTAACCCTAAACCTAAACCTGACCCAAACCCAAACCCTAAACCTAACCCTTACCCTAACCATAAAGCTAACCCCTAACCGCTAACCCTAACCCTAACCCTAACCCTAAACCTAAACCTAAACCAAACCCGAACCCTATACCTTACTCTAACCCAAACGCAAAGCCTAAACCTAACCCTAACCCTAACACTAACCCTAACCCTAACCCTAAACCTAAAACTAACCCAAACCCAAACACTAACCCTAAGCCTAACCCAAACCCTAAACCTAACATAAC
>CM069537.1:2076315-2091315 GCA_035773235.1 Eospalax fontanierii
CCTAACCATAAAAGTAAACCAAACACAAACATAAACCCTAAACCTAAAACTGACCCAAACCCAAACCCTAAACCTATCCCTTACCCTAACCATAAAGCTAACCCCTAACCCCTAACGCTAACCCTAACCCTAAACCTAAACCTTAACCTAACACAAACCCTAACCCTATAACTTACTCTAACCCTAACGCAAACCCTAAACCTAACCCTTACCCTAACCCTAACCCTAACCCTAAACCTAAACCTAACCCAAACCCAAACACTAAACCTAAGCCTAACCCAAAGCCTAAACCTAACCTAAACCCAAGCCCTAACTGTAACCCTAACCCTAACCCAAGCCCAAAAACTAACCTAACCCTAACAATATCCCAAATCTAAACCCTAACCCAAACCCTAACCCTAACCCCAACCCTAACCCTAAACCTAACCCTAATCCTAACCTTAACACAAAACCTAACCCTATCCCTTACCCTAACCCTAACCCTATCCCAAACCCTAACACTAACCGAAACCCTAACCCTAAACCTAACCCTAACCCTAAACCAAACCTAAACTCTAACCCTAACCCGAACCCTAACCCTGACATAAACCCTATCCCTAACCCTAACACTAACCCTACCCCAAACCAATCCCTAACCCTAACCATAACCCTAACCATCACCCTAACCCTAACCCTAAACCAAAGTCTAACAGTAACCCTAAACCTAACCCTAACCCGAAACCTAACCCTTACCCTATCCGTAACATTAAACCTAACCCAAACCAAACCCTAAACCTAACCCTAAACCAAACCTTACCAAAACCTAAACCTAAACCTAACCCTAATCCGAAATATAACCCTAACCCTAACCCAAACCCTAACCCTAACCCTAACCCTAACCCTAACCCTAACCCTAACCCTAATCCTAACCTTAACACAAAACCTAACCCTATCCCTTATCCTAAAACTAACCCTATCCCAAACCCTAACACTAACCCAAACCCTAACCCTAAACCTAACCCTAACCCGAACAAAAACCCAAACCCTAATCCTAACAGTAACCCTAACCCTAATCCTAAACTTAACCCTAACCCTAACGCAAACCAGAACTCTAACAGTAACCCTAACGCTCACCCTATCCCTAAAGCCTAATCCTAACCCTAATCCTAAACCTAATCCTAACCGTAACCGGAAACCTAACACTAACTCTAACCCAAATCCTAACCCTAACCCTAAACCTAACGCTAAACCAAACCCTAAACCTAACCCTTACCCTAACCATAAAGCTAACCCCTAACCCCTAACCCTAACCCTAACCCTAACCCTAAATCTAAACCTAAACCTAACCCTAACCCTAACCCTAAGCCCTAACACTAACCCTAACCTTAACCCTAACCCAAACCGTAACCCAAACCCTAACCTTAACCCGAACCCTAAAACTAACTCAAACCCTAACTCTAACTCTAACCCTAAACCTAACCCTAACAGAAGCCCAAGCACTAAACCTAAAACTAACCCTAACCCTAACCCAAACCCTAACCCTAACCCTAACCCTAACCCAAACCCTAACCCTAACCCAAACCTAACCCCTTAACCTAACCCTAACCTTAACCCTAACCCAAACCCTAAACCAAACCCTAACCATAACACTAAACCTAAACCAAAACCTAACACTGTACCTTATTCTAACCCAAACCCAAACCCTAACCCTAACCTTAACCCTTACCCTAACGCTAAACCTAAACCTAACTCTAAACTAAACCCTAATCCTAAGCCTAACCCAAACCCTAAACCTAACCTTAACCCAAGGTTAACCCTAACCCTAACCCTAACCCAAGCCCTAAAACTAACCCTAATCCTAACCCAAACCCTAACCCTTACCCTAACCCTAACACTAAACCTAAACCAAAACAAAACCTTAAACCTAAGTCTAAACGTAAATCTAACCCTAATCCAAACCCTAACCCTAACACCCTACCCCTAACCCTAAGCCTAACCCTAACCCAAACCCACACCCTAAACCTAACCCGAACCCTAAACGAAACCCTAACCCTAACCCTAACCCTAACCCTTACCCAAGCACTAACCCTAACACTTACCCTAACCCTAACCCTAAACCTAACCCTTACCCAAGCACTAACCCTAACACTTACCCTAACCCTAACCCTAAGCTTAACCCTAACCCAAACCCACACCCTAGCCCTAACACTAACACTAACCCCAACCCTAATCCTAACCCTAACCCTAACCCTAACTCAAACCCAAACCCTAACACTAACCCTAACCCAAACCCTAACCCTAACCCTAACCCTAATCCTAACCCTAACCATAACCATAACCCTAATCCAAACCGTAACCCTAACCCTAAACCTAACCCTGACCCTAACCCAAATCCTAACCCTAACCCTAACCGTAACCCTAAGCCTAAACCAAACCCTAACCCTAACCCTAACCCTAACCCTAACCATAACCCTAACCATAACCCTAACCATAAACGTAACACAAACCCTAACCCTAACCCTTACCCTAACCCTAACCCTATCCCAAAACCTAACACTAACCCAAACCCTAACCCTAACCCTAACCGAAACCCAAACCCTAATCCTAACACTAAACCTAACCCTAATACTAACCCTAACACTAACCTTAACCCTAAACCAAACCGTAACCCAAACCCTAACCTTAACCCTATCCCTATCGCCTAGCCCTAAACCTAACCCTAACCCTAAGCCTAATCCAAACCCTAACCCTAACTCTAACCCTAACCCTAAACCTAACCCTAACCCAAGCCCAAACACTAACCCTAAACCTAACCCTAACGCAAACCGTAACCCTAACCATAACCCTAACCGTAACCCTAACACAAACCCTAACCCTAAGCCTAACCCTAAACCTAAGCCTACCCTAAACCCTAACCGTAACACTAACCCTAAACCTAACCCAAACCCTAACCCAAACCCTAACCCTAACACTCACCCTAACCCCTAACCCTAACCCTAACCTTAAACCTAACCCAAACCCTAACCCTAACCCTAACCCTAACCCAAACCCTAACCCTAACACTTACCATAACCCTAACCCTAAGCCTAACCCTAACCCAAACCCAAACCCTAAACCTAAACATAACCCTAACGCTAAACCTAACGCTACGCGAAAACCGAACCCTAATCCTAAACCTAACCCTAAACCAAACACATACCCAAACCCTAACCCTAACCCTAAACTTAACCCTAACCCAAACTATAACCCAAACCCCTACCCTAACCCTAAACCTAACACTAACCCTAACCCAAATCCTAACCCTAACCCTAATCCTAACCCAAACCCAAACCTCAACCCAAACCCTAACCCAAACCCTAACCCTAAACCGAAACCTAACCCTAACCCAAACCCTAAACCTAACACTAACCTTAACCCTAACCCTAATCCTAACCCTAACACAAACCCTAACCCTAACACTTACCCTAACCCTAACCCTATCCCAAACCCTAACACTAACGCAAACCTTAACCCTAACCCTAACAAAAACCCAAACCCTAACCCTAACCCAAACCCTAACTCTAACCCTAACACTAACCCAAACCCTAACACTAAACCTAACCCTAACCCAAACACTAAGCCTCAACCTTACTCTAACTCAAACCCAAATCCTAACCCTAACCCTAACCCTAACCCAAGCCCTAAACCTAACCATAATCCTAACCTTAACCCAAGCCCTAACACTAACCCTAATATAAACTCAAGACCTAACCCAAACCCTAACCCTAACCCAAGCCCTAAAACTATCTCTAGCCCTAACCCTAACCCAAAACTAAATCCGAACTCAAACCCTAACCCTAACCTGAACCCGAACCCAAACCTAAATCCTAACTCTAACCCTAACCCTAACCCAAACTCTATCCTTAAGCCTAACACTAACCCTAACCCAAACCAGACCCTAACTCTCATCCTAACCCTAACCCTAAACCTCAACCAACCTCTAACCCTAAACCTAAACCTAATCCTAACACAAAACGTAACCCTTACCCTATCCGTAACGCTAACCCTAACCCAAACCAAAATCTAACCATAACCCTAATCCAAACCCTAACCCTAACCCTAAACCTAACCCTGACCCTAACCCAAATCCTAACCCTAACCCTAACCCTAACCCTAAGCCTAAACCAAACCCTAACCCTAACCCTAACCCTAACCCTAACGCAAACCCTAACCCTAATCCTAACCCTAAACGTAACACAAACCCTAACCCTAACCCTTACCCTAACCCTAACCCTAACCCTATTCCAAACCCTAACACTAACCCAAACCCTAACCCTAACCCTAACCCTAACCGAAACCCAAACCCTAATCCTAACACTAAACCTAACCCTAATACTAACCCTAACACTAACCTTAATCCTAAACCAAACCGTAACCCAAACCCTAACCTTAACCCTATCCCTGTGGCCTAGCCCTAACCCTAACCCTAACCCTAAGCCTAAGCCAAACCCTAACCCTAACTCTAACCCTAACCCTAAACCTAACCCTAACCCAAGCCCAAACACTAACCCTAACGCAAACCGTAACCCTAACCATAACCCTAACCGTAACCCTAACACAAACCCTAACCCTAAGCCTAACCCTAAACCTAAGCCTACCCTAAACCCTAACTGTAACACTAACCCTAAACCTAACCCAAAACCTAACCCTAACCCAAACCCTAACCCTAACCCTCACCCTAACCCCTAACCCTAACCCTAACATTAAACCTAACCCAAACCCTAACCCTAACCCTAACTCTAACCCAAACCCTAACCCTAACACTTATGATAACCCTAACCCTAAGCCTAACCCTAACCCAAACCCAAACCCTAAACCTAAACATAACCCTAACGCTAAACCTAATGCTACGCGAAAACCGAATCCTAATCCTAAACCTAACCCTAACCCAAACACATACCCAAACCCTAACCCTAACCCTAAACTTAACCATAACCCAAACTCTAACCCAAACCCCTACCCTAACCCTAAACCTAACACTAACCCTAACCCAAATCCTAAACCTAACCCTAATCCTAACCCAAACCCAAATTTCAAACCAAACCCTAACCCAAACCCTAACCCTAAACCTAAACCTAACCCTAACCCAAACCCTAATCCTAACACTAACCCAAACCCTAACCCTAAACCTAACCCTAACAAAAACACTAAGCCTCAACCTTACTCTAACTCAAACCCAAACCCTAACCCTAACCTTAATCCTAACCCTAACCCTAACCCTAACCCAAGCCCTAAACCTAACCATAATCCTAACCTTAACCCAAGCCCTAACACTAACCCTAACATAAACTCAAGACCTAACCCTAACCCTAACCCTAACCCAAGCCCTAAAACTATCTCTAGCCCTAACCGTAACCCAAACCTAAATCCGAACTCAAACCCTAACCCTAACCCGAACCCGAACCCAAACCTAAATCCTAACTCTAACCCTAACCCTAACCCAAACTCTATCCCTAACCCTAACACTAACCCTAACCCAAACCAAACCCTAACTCTCATCCTAACCCTAACCCTAAACCTCAACCAACCTCTAACCCTAACCCTAAACCTAATCCTAACACAAAACGTAACCCTTACCCTATCCATAACGCTAACCCTAACCCAAACCAAAATCTAACCCTAAGCCTAAATCTAACCCTAACCCAAAACCTAACCCTAACCCTAAACCTAATCCTAAACCTAACCCTAACCCAAACCGTAACCCTAACCATAACCCTAACAGTAACCCTAACACAAACCCTAACACTAAACCTAACCCTAATACTAAACATAACACTAACCCTAACCCAAGCACAAACCCTAACCCTAACCCTAACCCTCACCCTAAGCCTAAACCTAATCCTAACACAAAACGTAAGCCTTACCCTATCTGTAACACTAACCCTAACCCAAACCAAACCCTAACCCTAACCCTAACCCTAATGCTAAACATAACCCTAAACCAAACCGTAACTCTAACCATAACCCTAACCGTAACCCTAACACAAACCCTAACTCTAAACCCAACTCTAACCCAAACCCAAACCTTAAACCTAACCTTAACCGTAACCCTAACCCTAACACTAAAACACCCCTAACACTAACACGAAGCCTAACCCTAACCCTAACCCTAAACCTAACCCAAACACTAACCCTCTACCTTAATCTAACCCAAACGCAAGCCCTAAACCTAATCCTAACCCTAAACCTAACCCTAAACGTAACCCAAACCCAAACCCTAACACTAAGCCTAACACTAACCCAAACCTAAACCTTAACCCTAACCTTAATTCTAACCCTAACCCTAACCCTAAACCACTCCTAACCCTAACACTAATCCTAATCCTTACCCTAAACCTAACACTAACCCTAAACCAAACCAACCCCTAACCCTAACCCTAACCCTAACCCTAAGCCTAACCCTATCCTAAACCCTCACCCTAACCCTAATCCTAACCCAAACCCTAACCCTAACCGTAACCCTAACCCCTAAGCGTAACCCTAACCTTAACCCTAACCCAAACCCTAACCCAAACCTTCACCCTAACCCTAACCCTAACCCGAACCCAAACCCTAACCCTAAACCCTAAACCCTAAACCTAAAACTAACCCTAACCGAAACCCTAACTCTAACCCTAACCCAAATCCTAACCCTAACCCTATACCTAACCCTAACCCTAACCCAAACCCAAACTTCAACCCTAACCCTAACCCAAACCCTAACCCTAACCCTAAACCTAACCCTAACCCAAACCCTAATCCTAACACTACCCCTAACCCTAAACCTAATCGTAAGCCTAACACAAACCGTAACCCTAAACCTTACCCTAACCCTAACCCTATCCCAAATCCTAACACTAACCCAAACCTTAACCCTAACCCTAACCCTAACCCTAACAAAAACCCAAACCCTAACCCTAACCCAAAACCTAACCCTAACCCTAACCCTAACCAAAACCCTAACCCTAAACCTAACACTAACCCAAACACTAAGCCTCAACCTTACTCTAACTCAAACCCAAACCCTAACCCTTACCTTAATCCTAACCCTAGCCCTAACCCTAACCCAAGCCCTAACCCTAACCCTAATCCTAATCCTAACCCTAACCCAAGCCCTAACACTAACCCTAACCTAAACTCAAGACCTAACCCTAACCCTAACCCTAACCGAAGCCTTAAAACTATCCCTAGCCCTAACCCTAACCCAAACCTAAATCCGAAATCAAACCCTAAACCTAAGCCTAACCCGAAATGAAACCTAAACCCTAACCCTAAACCTAACCCAAACACTAACCCTCTACCTTAATCTAACCCAAACGCAAACCCTAAACCTAATCCTAACCCTAAACCTAACCCTAAACGTAACCCAAACCCAAACCCTAACACTAAGCCTAACACTAACCCAAACCTAAACCTTAACCCTAACCTTAATCCTAACCCTAACCCTAACCCAAACCAAACCCTAACCCTAACCCTAAACCTATCCCTAACCCTAACCCTAACCCTAACCCTAACCGTAACCCAAACCCTATCCGTAACCCTAACACTAACCCTAACCCAAACCAAACCCTAACTCTCATCCTAACCCTAACCCTGAACCTCAACCAACCTCTAACCCTAATCCTAAACCTAATCCTAACACAAAACGTAACCTTTACCCTATCCGTAACACTAACCCTAACCCAAACCAAACCCTAACCCTAACCCTAACTCTAACCCTAACCCAAAACCTAACCCTCACCCTAACCCTAATCCTAAACCTAACACTAACCCTAACCCTAACCCTAACCCAAACCCTAACCCTAGACCTAACCCTAAACCAAACCCTAAGTCTAAACCCAACTCTAACCCAAACCCAAACCTTAAACCTAACCTTAACCGTAACCCTAACCCTAACACTAAACCACCCCAAACCCTAACACTAACCCAAAACCTAACAGTAACCCTACCCCTAACCCTAAGAAAAACCCAAACCCTAACCCTAACCCAAACCAAACCCTAAACCTAACCCTAACCGTAACCCTAACCATAAAAGTAAACCAAACACAAATACTAACCCTAAACCTAAAACTGACCCAAACCCAAACCCTAAACCTAACCCTTACCCTAACCATAAAGCTAAACCCTAACCCCTAACGCTAACCCTAACCCTAACCCTAAACCTAAACCTAACCCAAACCCTAACCCTATACCTTACTCTAACCCTAACGCAAACCCTAAACCTAACACTTACCCTAACCCTAACCCTAAACCTAAACCTAACCCAAACCCAAACACTAACCCTAAGCCTAACCCAAAGCCTAAACCTAACCTAAACCCAAGCCCTAACTGTAACCCTAACCCTAACCCAAGCCCTAAAACTAACCCTAACCCTATCCCAAACCTAAACCCTAACCCAAACCCTAACCCTAACCCCAACCCTAACCCTAAACCTAACCCTAATCCTAACCTTAACACAAAACCTAACCCTATCCCTTACCCTAACCCTAACCCTATCCCAAACCCTAACACTAACCGAAACCCTAACCCTAAACCTAACCCTAACCCTAAACCAAACCTAAACTCTAACCCTAACCCTAACCCTGACCCTGACCTAAACCCTATCCCTAACCCTAACACTAACCCTACCCCAAACCAATCCCTAACCCTAACCATAACCCTAACCATAACCCTAACCCTAACCCTAAACCAACCTCTAACAGTAACCCTAAACCTAACCCTAACCCGAAACCTAACCATTACCCTATCCATAACATTAAACCTAACTCAAACCAAACCCTAAACCTAACCCTAAACCAAACCCTAACCCAAAACCTAAACCTAAACCTAACCCTAATCCGAAATATAACCCTAACCCTAACCCTAACCCTAACCCTAACCCTAAACCTAACCCTAATCCTAACCTTAACACAAAACCTAACCCTATCCCTTATCCTAACACTAACCCTATCCCAAACCCTAACACTAACCCAAACCCTAACCCTAAACCTTACCCTAACCCGAACAAAAACCCAAACCCGAATCCTAACAGTAACCCTAACCCTAATCCTAAACTTAACCCTAACCCTAACGCACCCCAGAACCCTAACCGTAACCCTAACGCTCACCCTATCCCTAAAGCCTAATCCTAACCCTAATCCTAAACCTAACCCTAACCGTAACCGGAAACCTAACACTAACTCTAACCCAAATCCTAACCCTAACCCTAAACCTAACCCTAACCCAAACCCATACCCAAACCCTAACCCTAACCCTAACCTTAACCCTAACCCAAACCCTAACCCAAACCCCTACCCTAACCCTGACCCTAACCCAAACCCTAAACCTAACCATAACCCTAACACTAACCCTAACCCAAACCAAACCCTAAACCTAACCCTAACAGTAATCCTAACCATAACCGTAAACCAAACCAAAACCCTAACCCTAAACCTAAACCTGACCCAAACCCAAACCCTAAACCTAACCCTTACCCTAACCATAAAGCTAACCCCTAACCCCTAACCCTAACCCTAACCCTACCCCTAAACCTAAACCTCAACCTAACCCTAAACCTAACCCTAAGCCCTAACACTAACCCTAACCTTAACCCTAACCCAAACCATAACACAAACCCTAACCTTAACCCTAACCCTAAAACTAACTCAAACCCTAACTCTAACTCTAACCCTAAACCTAACCCTAACAGAAGCCCAAACACTAACCCTAAAACTAACCCTAACCCTAACCCAAACCCTAACCCTAAACCTAACCCTAACCCAAACCCTAACCCTAACCCAAACCTAACCCCTTAACCTAACCCTAACCTTAACCCTAACCCAAACCCTAACCCAAACCCTAACCATAACACTAAACCTAAACCAAAACCTAACCCTGTACCTTATTCTAAACCAAACCCAAACCCTAACCCTAACCTTAACCCTAACCCTAACGCTAAACCTAAACCTAACTCTAAACTAAACCCTAACCCTAAGCCTAACCCAAACCCTAAACCTAACCTAAACCCAAGGTTAACCCTAACCCTAACCCTAACCCAAGCCCTAAAACTAACCCTAACCCTAACCCTAACCCTAACCCTTACCCTAACCCTAACACTAAACCTAAACCAAAACAAAACCTTAACCCTAAGGCTAAACCTAAATCTAACCCTAATCCAATCCCTAACCCTAACACTTACCCTACCCCTAACCCTAAGCCTAACCCTAACCCAAACCCACACCCTAAACCTAACCCGAACCCTAAACCTAACCCTAAACGAAACCCTAACCCTAACCCTAAACCTAACCCTTACCCAAGCACTAACCCTAACACTTACCCTAACCCTAACCCTAAGCTTAACCCTAACCCAAACCCACACCCTAACCCTAACACTACCACTAACCCCAACCCTAATCCTAACCCTAACCCTAACCCTAACTCAAACCCAAACCCTAACACTAACCCTAACCCAAACCCTAACCCTAACCCTAACCCTAATCCTAACCCTAACCATAACCATAACCCTAATCCAAACCCTAACCCTAACCCTAAACCTAACCCTGACCCTAACCCAAATCCTAACCCTAACCCTAACCCTAACCCTAAGCCTAAACCAAACCCTAACCCTAACCCTAACCCTAACCCTAACCCTTACCGTAACCCTAACCCTATCCCAAACCCTAACACTAACCCAAACCCTAACCCTAACCCTAACCCTAACCGAAACCCAAACCCTAATCCTAACACTAAACCTAACCCTAATACTAACCCTAACACTAACCTTAACCCTAAACCAAACCGTAACCCAAACCCTAACCTTAACCCAATCCCTATCGCCTAGCCCTAACCCTAACCCTAACCCTAAGCCTAAGCCAAACCCTAACCCTAACTCTAACCCTAACCCTAAACCTAACCCTAACCCAAGCCCAAACACTAACCCTAAACCTAACCCTAACGCAAACCGTAACCCTAACCATAACCCTAACCGTAACCCTAACACAAACCCTAACCCTAAGCCTAACCCTAAACCTAAGCCTACCCTAAACCCTAACCGTAACACTAACCATAAACCTAACCCAAACCCTAACCCAAACCCTAACCCTAACCCTTACCATAACACTTAACTCTAACCCTAACCTTAAACCTAACCCAAAACCTAACTCTAACCTAAACCCTAACCCAAACCCTAACCCTAACACTTACCATAACCCTAACCCTAAGCCTAACCCTAACCCAAACCCAAACCCTAAACCTAAACATAATCCTAACGCTAAACCTAACGCTACGCCAAAACCGAACCCTAATCCTAAACCTAACCCTAACCCAAACACATACCCAAACCCTAACCCTAACCCTAAACTTAACCGTAACCCAAACTCTAACCCAAACCCCTACCCTAACCCTAAACCTAACACTAACCCTAACCCTAACCCTAACCCTAACCCTAACACTAACCCTAACATAAACTTAAGACCTAACCCTAACCCTAACCCTAACCCAAGCCCTAAAACTATCTCTAGCCCTAACCCTAACCCAAACCTAAATCCGAACTCAAACCCTAACCCTAACCCGAACCCGAACCCAAACCTAAATCCTAACTCTAACCCTAACCCTAACCCAAACTCTATCCCTAACCCTAACACTAACCCTAACCCAAACCAAACCCTAACTCTCATCCTAACCCTAACCCTAAAACTCAACCAACCTCTAACCCTAACCCTAAACCTAATCCTAACACAAAACGTAACCCTTACCCTATCCGTAATGCTAACCCTAACCCAAACCAAAATCTAACCCTAAGCCTAACTCTAACCCTAACCCAAAACCTAACCCTAACCCTAACCCTAATCCTAAACCTAACCCTAACCCAAACCGTAACCCTAACCATAACCCTAACAGTAACCCTAACACAAACCCTAACACTAAACCTAACCCTAATACTAAACATAACACTAACCCTAACCCAAGCACAAACCCTAACCCTAACCCTAACCCTAACCCTAACCCTAACCCTAACCCTAAACCTAACCCTAACCATAAACCTAACCCTAAGCCAAACCCTAACCCTAATTCTAAACCTAACCCTAACCCAAGCCCAAACACTAACCCTAAACCTAACCCTAACCCAAACTCTAACCCTAACCAAAACCCTAACCGTAACCCTAACCCTAACCCTAAACCTAAACCTACCCTAAAACCTAACCATAACACTAACCCTAATCCTAAACCAAACCCTAAACCAAACCCTAACCCTAACCCTAACACTAACCCCAACCCTAACCCTACACCTAACCCTAAACCAAACCCTAATTCTAAACCCAACTCTAACCCAAACCCAAACCTTAAACCTAACCTTAACCGTAACCCTAACCCTAACACTAAAACACCGCTAACACTAACACGAAGCCTAACCCTAACCCTAACCCTAAACCTAACTCAAACACTAACCCTCTACCTTAATCTAACCCTAACGCAAACCCTAAACCTAATCCTAACCCTAAACCTAACCCTAAACGTAACCCAAACCCAAACCCTAACCCTAAGCCTAACACTAACCCAAACCTAAACCTTAACCCTAACATTAATCCTAACCCTAACCCTAACCCTAAACCACCCCTAACCCTAACACTAACCCCAACCCTTACCCTAAACCTAACACTAACCCTAAACCAAACCAAACCCTAAACCTAACCCTAAACCTAACCCTAACCCTAACCCAAACCCTAACCCTAACACTTACCCTAACCCTAACCCAAACCCTAAACCTAACCATAACACTAATGCTAAAACTAAACCTACGCGAAAACATAACCCTAACCCTAAACCTAACCCTAACTCAAACTCTCTTCCTAAAACTAACAATAAACCTAACCCAAACCCTAACCCTAACCCTAACCCTAACCCAAACCCTAACCATAACACCAACCCTAACCCTAACCCTAACCCTAACCCGAACCCTAACCCTGACCCTAACCCTAACCCCTAACCTTAACCCTAACCTTAACCCTAACCCAAACCATAACCCAAACCCTAACCCTACCCCTAACCCTAACCCTATCCCGAACCCTAACCCTAAACCCTAAACGCTAGCCCTAACCCTAACCCTAACCCAAACAATAACACTAAACCTAACCCAAATCCTAACACTAACCCTAAACCTAACCCTAACCCAAACCCATACCCAAACCCTAACCCTAACCCTAACCTTAACCCTAACCTATACCCAAACCCTAAACCTAACCCTAACCCTTACCCTAAACCAAACAAAAACCCCTACCCTAACCCTAACACTAACCCAAACACTAAACCTAATCATATCCCTAACACTAAACGAAACCAGACCCTAACCCTAAGCCTAACTCTAACCCTAACCCAAAACCTAAGCTTAACCGTAACCCTAACCCTAACCCTAACGCTAACGCTAACCCTAACCCTAACCCTAACCCTTACCCTAACCATAAAGCTAACCCCTAACCCCTAACCCTAACCCTAACCCTAACCCTAAACCTAAACTAACCCAAACCCTAAACCTATACCTTACTCTAACCCAAACGCAAACCCTAAACCTAACCCTAACCCTAACCCTAAACCTAACCCAAACCCAAACACTAACCCTAAGCCTAACCCTAACCCTAAACCTACACCTAACCTTAACCCTAACCCAAACCCTAAACCAAACCCTAACCCTAACACTGAACCTAACCCAAACCCTAACCCTGTACCTTATTCTAGCCCAAACCCTAACCCTAACCCTAACCCTATCCCGAACCATAACGCTAAACTCTAAACGCTAGCCCTCACCCTAACCCTAACCCAAAACCTAACACTAACCCTAACCCAAATCCTAACCCTAACCCTAAACCTAACCCTACCCCAAACCCATACCCAAACCCTAACCCCAACCCTAACCTTAACCCTAACCCAAACCCTAACCCTAACCCTAACCTTAACCCTAACCCTAACCCTTACCCAAACACTAAACCTAACCATAACCCTAACACTAACCCTAACCCAAACCAAACCCTAAACCTAACCCTAACCGTAACCCTAACCATAACCGTAAACAAAACACAAACCCTAACTCTAAACCTAAACCTGATCCAAACCCTAACCCTAAACCTAACCCTAAGCCAGACCCTAACCCTAACTCTAACCCTAACCCGAAACCTAACCCTAACCCAAGCCCAAACACTAACCCTAAACCTAACCCTAAACCCAACACTACAAAAACCCTAACCGTAACACTAACCCTAACCCTAATCCAAACCCTAACGCATACCCTAACCCTAAACCTCCCCCTAACCCCTAACCCTAAAACTAACCTTAACCCTAACCCAAAACCTAAGCCAAACCCTAACCCTAACCCTAAACCTAACCTAACCCAATCCCTAACCCTAACCCTAAGCCTAACCCTAACCCAAACCCAAACCCTAAACCTAACCATAACCCTAACGCTAAACCTAACCCTACACGAAAACCTAACCCTAACCCTAAACCTAACCCTAACCCAAACCCATACCCAAACCCTAACCCTAACCCTAACCTTAACCCTAACCCAAACTCTAACCCAAACCCCTACCCTAACCCTAAGCCTAACACTAACCCTAACCCAAACCAATCCCTAACCCTAACAATAACCCTAACCCTAACCCTAACCCTAAACCAACCTCAAACAGTAACCCTAAACCTAACCCTAACCCGAAACCTAACCCTTACCCTATCCGTAACATTAAACCTAACCCAAACCAAACCCTAACCCTAACCCTAACCCAAAACCTAAACCTAAACCTAACCCTAATCCGAAACCTAACCCTAACCCTAACCCTAATCCTAACCCTAACCCTAAACCCAACCCTAACCCTAAAACTAACCCCAATCCTAACCTTAACACAAACCCTAACTCTATCCCTTACCCTAAACCTAACCTTATCCCAAATCCTAACACTAACCCAAACGCTAACCCTAAACCTAACCCTAACCCTAACAAAATCCCAAACCCTAATCCTAACAGTAACCCTAACCCTA
>CM069537.1:2096315-2101315 GCA_035773235.1 Eospalax fontanierii
AAACCTAAACCTGACCCAAACCCAAACCCTAAACCTAACCCTTACCCTAACCATAAAGCTAACCCCTAACCCCTAACCCTAACCCTAACCCTAACCCTAAATCTAAACCTAACCCTGACACTAACCCTAACCCCTAACTCTAACCCTAACCTTAACCCTAAACAATACCGTAACCCAAACCCTAACCTTAACCCTAACCCTAACCCTAACCCTAACCCTAACTCTAACTCTAACCCTAAACCTAACCCTAACAGAAGCCCAAACACTAACCCTAAAACTAACCCTAACCCTAACCCAAACCCTAACCCTAACCCTAACTCTAACCCACATCCTAACCCTAACCCTAACCCTAACCCCTAAACCTAACCCTAACCTTAAACCTAACCCTAACCCTAACCCAAACCCTAACCCTATACCTTATTCTACCGCAAACCCAAACCCTAACCCTAAACCTAAACCTAAACCAAACCCAACCCCAAACCCTAAGCCTAACCCAAACCCTAAACCTAACCTAAACACAAGCCTAACCCTAATCCAAGCCCTAAAACTAACCCTAACCATAACCCTTACCCTAACCCTAACACTAACCCTAAACCAAAACAAAACCCTAACCCTAAGCCTAAACCTAACCCAAACCCACACCCTAAACGTACCCCGAACCCTAAACCTAACCCTAAACGAAACCCTAAACCTAACCCTTACCCAAGCCCTAACCCTAACACTTACCCTAACCCTAACCCTAAGCCTAACCCTAACCCAAACCCACACCCTAACCCTAACCCTAACACTAACCCAAACCCTAACCCTAACCCTAACCCTAACCCTAACTCAAACCCAAACCTTAACACTAACCCTAACCCAAACCCTAACCCTAATCCTAACCCTAATCCTAACCCTAACCATAACCATAACCCTACCCCAAACCCTAACCCTAACACTAACCCTAACTCTGACCCTAATCCAAATCCTAACCCTAACCCTAATCCTAACACTAACCGTAAACCAAACCCTAACCTTAACCCTAACCCTAACGCAAATCCTAACCCTAACCCTAACGCTAAACCTAACACAAACCCTAACCCTAACCCTTACGCTAACCCTAACCCTATCAAAAACCATAACACTAACCCAAACCCTAACCCTAACCCTAACCCTAACCGAAACCCAAACCCTAATCCTAACACTAAACCTAACCCTAATACTAACCCTAACACTAACCCTAACCCAAGCACAAAACCTAACCCTAACCCTATCCCTATTGCCTAGCCCTAACCCTAACCCTAACCCTAAACCTAACCCTAATCCAAACCCTAACCCTAACTCTAACCCTAACCCTAAACCTAACCCTAACACAAGCCCAAACACTAACCCTAAACCTAACCGTAACCCTAACACAAACCCTAACCCTAACCCGAAACCTCAACCCTACCCTACCCTAAACCCTAACCGTAACATTAATCCTAACCCTAACCCAAACCCTCACCCTAACCCTAATCCTAAACCTAACCCTAACCCTAACCCTAACCTTAACCCTAACCCAAAACCTAACCCAAACCCTAACCCTAACCCTAACCCTAACCCTAACCCAAACCCAAACCCTAACACTTACCCTAACACTAACCCTAAGCCTAAACCTAACCCAAACCCAAACCCTAAACCTAACCATAACCCTAACGCTAAACCTAACCCTACGCGAAAACCTAACCCTAACCCTAAACCTAGCCCTAACCCAAACCTATACCCAAACCCTAACCCTAACCCTAACCTTAACCCTAACCCAAACTCTAACCCAAACCCCTACCCTAACCCTAACCCTAACACTAACCCTAACCCAAATCCTAACCCTAACCCTAAACCTGACCCTAATCCTAACCCAAACCCAAACTTCAACCCTAACCCTAACCCTAAGCCTAACCCAAACCCTATCCCTAACCCTAACACTAACCCTAACCCAAACCAAACCCTAACTCTCATCCGAACCCTAACCCTACACCTCAACCAACCTCTAACCCTAACCCTAAACCTAATCCTAACACAAAACGTAACCCTTACCCTGTCCGTAACACTAACCCTAACCCTAACTCTCACCCTAACCGAAAACCTAACCCTAACCCTAACCCTAATCCTAAACCTAACGCTAACCCTAACCCTAACCTTAACCCTAACCCCAACCCTAACCCTACACCTAACCCTAAACCAAACCCTAACTCTAAACCCAACTCTAACCCAAACCCAAACCTTAAACCTAACCTTAACCGTAACCCTAACCCTAACCCTAAACAACACCTAACACTAACACAAAGCCTAACTCTAACCCTAACCCTAAACCTAACCCAAACACTAACCCTCTACCTTAATCTAACCCAAACGCAAACCCTAACCCTAATCCTAACCCTAACCCTAAACCTAAACGTAACCCAAACCTAAACCCTAACCCTAAGCCTAACACTAACCCAAACCTAAACCTTAACCCTAACCTTAATCCTAACCCTAACCCAAACCCTAAACCTAAACATAACCATAACACTAACCCTAACCCAAACCAAACCCTAAATCTAACCCTAACCGTAAGCCTAACCATAACCGTAAACCAAACCCAAACCCTAAATCTAAACCTAAACCTGACCCAAACCCAAACCCTAAACCTAACCCTTACCCTAACCATAAAGCTAACACTAACCCCTAATCCTAACCCTAACACTAAACCTAAACCTAACCCTAACCCTAAACCTAACCCTAACACCTAACACTAACCCTAAACTTAACCCTAACCCAAACCGTAACCCAAACCCTAACCTTAACCCTAACCCTAACTCTAATTTTAACCCTAAACCTAACGCTAACAGAAGCCCAAACGCTAACCGTAAAACTAATCCTAACCCTAACCCAAACCCTAACCCTAACCCTAACCCTAACCCTAACCCTAACCCAAACCCTAAACCTAACCCTAACCCTAAACTCTAAACCTAACCCTAACCTTAACCCTAACCCAAACCTTAAACCAAACCCTAACCCTAACACTAAACCTAACACAAACCCTAACCCTATACCTTATTCTAACCCAAACCCAAACCCTAACCCTAACCCTAACCCTAACCCTAAACCTAAACCTAACCCAAACCCAAACCCTAACCTAACCATAACCCTAAACCAAATCCTAAACCTAACCTAAACCCAAGCCTAACCCTAACCCTAACACACACCCTAACCCTAACCCTAGCACTTACCCCAACCCTAACCCTAACCCTAACCCTAACCCTAACCCTAACTCAAACCCAAACCCTAACACTAACCCTACCCCAAAACTTAACCCTAACCCTAACCCTAATCCTAACCCTAACAATAAGCATAACCCTAACCCAAACCCTAAACCTAACCCTAACCCTAACCCTGACCCTAACCCAAATTCTAACACTAACCCTAACCCTAACCCTAACCCTAAACCAAACCCTAACCCTAACGCAAAACCTAACCCTAACCCTAACCCTAAACCTAACACAAACCCTAACCCTAACCCTTACCCTAACCCTAACCCTAACCCTTACCCTAACCCTAACCCTATCCCCAACCCTAACACTAACCCAAACCCTAACCCTAACCCTAACCGATACCCAAACCCTAATCCTAACACTAAACCTAACCCTAATACTAACCCTAACCCTAACCCTAACCCTATCCCTATCGCCTAGCCCTAACCCTAACCCTAACCTTAAACCTAACCCTAAGCCAGACCCTAACCCTAACTCTAACCCTAACCCGAAACCTAACCCTAACCCAAGCCCAAACACTAACCCTAAACCTAACCCTAAACCCAACACTACCAAAAACCCTAACCGTAACACTAACTTAACCCTAACCCAAACCCTAACGCAAACCCTAACCCTAAACCTCCCCCTAACCCCTAACCCTAAACCTAACCTTAACCCTAACCCAAAACCTAACCCAAACCCTAACCCTAACCCTAAACCTAACCCTAACCCAATCCCTAACCCTAAACCTAAGCCTAACCCTAACCCACACCCAAACCCTAAACCTAACCATAACCCTAACGCTAAACCTATCCCTACGCGAAAATCTAACCCTAACCCTAAACCTAACCCTAACTCAAACCCATACCCAAACCCTAACCCTAACCCTAACCTTAACCCTAACCCAAACTCTAACCCAAGCCCCTACCCTAACCCTAAGCCTAACACTAACCCTAACCCAAACCAATCCCTAACCCTAACAATAACCCTAACCCTAACCCTAACCCTAAACCAACCTCAAACAGTAACCCTAAACCTAACCCTAACCCGAAACCTAACCCTTACCCTATCCGTAACATTAAACCTAACCCAAACCAAACCCTAACCCTAACCCTCACCCAAAACCTAAACCTAAACCTAACCCTAATCCGAAACCTAACCCTAACCCTAACCCTAATCCTAACCCTAACCCTAAACCCAACCCTAACCCTAAAACTAACCCCCATCCTAACCATAACACAAACCCTAACTCTATCCCTTACCCTAAACCTAACCTTATCCCAAATCCTAACACTAACCCAAACCCTAACCCTAAACCTAACCCTAACCCTAACAAAATCCCAAACCCTAATCCTAACAGTAACCCTAACCCTAATGCTAACCTTAACCCTAACCCTAACGCAAACACAAACCCTAACCGTAACCCTAACGCTCACCCTATCCCTAACGCCTAATCCTAAACCTAAGCGTAACCCTAACCCGAAACCTAACACTAACTCTAAACCAAATCTTAACCCTAACCCTAAACCTAACCCTAACCCAAACCCATACCCAAACCCTAACCCTAACCCTAACCTTAACCCTAACCCAAACAATAAACTAAACCCCTACCCTAACCCTAACCCTAAAACAAACCCTAAACCTAACCATAACCCTAACACTAACCCTAACCCAAACCAAGCCCTAAACCTCACCCTAAACGTAAGCCTAACCATAACCGTAAACCAAACCCAAACCCTAAACCTAAACCTA